>CM067219.1:51227450-51487562 GCA_034190945.1 Octodonta nipae | reverse complement strand
TTTTCCTTTGGTGCCCCATCAACCCATGCAAAGGCAGTATATGATTATCATCTAAAGAGGACAGTAAATAATTCATCCATATTATATACATAAAAATCATTATTTTTGTGTTACATAAATTACATGTTATCCTAATTAAATCTAGTTATAAATGAGTGAGAAGTTTGAAGTTAACTAAAATCAAATATTTGTAATTGAAGTAAAATAAACTAAGTAATGTAAACTTTATACAAGAATACACCATTAACTATTAACCCAGGAATAGACATGCAGGATACATTAATAGCATACCCATGTTTTTTTCAGTCCAGGTTTTGGTTTAGGGAAGGGGCAATTCAGAAATTTTTTGGTCTAGGGGGAGGGGCAAGTATTTATGGGAAACTTTTAAGGCCTAGGGCAGGTTTTTTAGGTCTAGCTGTCCACCTAACACTAAACTTTTATTTTTATATCCAAGGCTATTTCAATAGCTAAACTGTTATCTTTTTGAAGTAAATCAAAACTAAATTTAGTTTAGTAGTTTGCAATATTGGTATGTATATGGACCTGGATATGATAAGGAAAATGAAAGGTCTCAAACCCATAATCTTTGAATAATTTTATTAGTGTGTCAATTAGGTTTTGGTATATATAACTTATAGCCCATTCTCAAGTCTAAAACCAGTGGTGTGAATGTTACAAAACTAATAAAGCATATTGTTAAATACATTATAAACAAAATTATTAAATAACTGAACAAATGAAGGCCTGAATCAGGCCTTTACAGAACATTTCCTCTATGGAAAGCATGTCTTTAAATAATACAAATAAATGTAAATTTTGTGAAAAGTAGAGTTAGTAGTGACATCCATAGGCATACCCAGGCCAGACTTTCAGGTTAAGGGGTCCATGTTTAAAAAAGGTCAGCAAAATGGATTTCTGTTGATAATTATTTTTATTAATAATCTCTTGTACAGTAATTCCAAATGCTTAATGATTAGAGTTACTTCTCATCATTATGCCCACTTAGGAATAACTGTAAATGCAGATATAGTGAAACATGTTTTCATTAATTTTGTGGGGGGTTGAATCAACACCCCCATGGGTATACCTGTGATGACACCTACATTTAAATATTGGGAGTTTATTTAAATAACTCTAGATTTACTTGGAGATTATTTAATTCTTTGGAATATGAAAGAGACATGGTCAATCAAATTTAAATTGTAATTTAATTTAAGTATGGACTAAGATAATTTTTATGTGATCTTAATACATCAACCTGTTCCAATGAGGCTGAAATTAGCAACAAATTCTTAGCAGCAAATTCTGAGCTAAGTCAGAATAAACAATAATGAAAAGATATTTATATTTATTTGAAGCCAACTTTAAATAGCAATAAACATGAGATGCATGCCATTATTCAACACATGTGTTGAAGTAAACTAAAGCTGAGAAAAATTTGAGGGGTAAACTGTGTAGCTATAGGGGAAAATACCACATAGACAAATAGCCACTTTTTCTCTGAATAACAATTAATAAATACTCTCGCTCCCTTATAAATAGCTATCTTTTTGATTTTAAAGGTATTCTAGAATATTTCAAGAAAATTATAGACGATTCTATAGTTGCAATAAATATCTACATAGGAAAATAACTATATTTTGGTGTTTTCTCTGAATAACAATTATTAAATACTCTTGCAATGTTAGTTTTAGAGGCTGAAACTAGACTATCTTTGGTTTTCTTGGGAAATAATACCACAATGTAGAAAAGCTGAATACTCAAAAATGCAAATGTTTCACTCTTATACTTGTCAATGGCATGAAAATCTGAGAAAATATAAATTTCTATTTTATGAACCATACTCATTACGTGGATGTGTAATAAGAAGGCTCCCTCAAAATTTAAACTATCAAGAGTCAGAACAGTATTGCAGTATAACCCAATATAGAAAGATAATCTCCATGTAGTTAAAAATGAATCTTAAAACAATTACAAACAAAATGCACTCTCCATAGCACATGCTTATGCAAGACTTATTATTATATATATTCAAAATTCAATTACATTTTGCTTATGTCAGTTTATAGGAAGATGATATTGGCATTCATTTCATTTTTTTGTTGTTTGTATCATACTATAGTGGGTCTGTTTTTAGTCTGGAGAGGATGGTATTGGCTTTTTGTGTTTATTGGAAAACTTACGATTAACTGCACTTAACTAATCCATTAATATGTTATATTGATTTTTTCATAAACTTTTCCCTGCATTTTGTCTAAATACTGGTGATTAATTTCCAATGTCCCCTAAAATCAAGAGTGAACATCTTAATCTTTCATTCTTCCATTTTTGGCCAAATAAGGATAATGCAACTTTATCCAATGAAAGTTTCTATTAATGTTGAATTAAGACAGAGCCTGCATGTTTAATTTACCAGAACTTCAGAATACAGATTTTATTTTCTGTCATTATAATGCACCTATTCTATTATCCTGGGAAAGAGATAACATGTTGAAGAAAGTGAAAATAATCCTAAAATCTACTTTAATACTTTTTTAGAAGAACGTGTCAGTTGTAAGTTTCATGTTAATGGCTATAATATTAATACATATTTATTTTTAGGGTTCCATATATACAATATATGTATACCCTTATAATATCACTCTGGATTTCTCCCCTCTCTCACATCACAGCAATTTTCTCCAAAACTACTGCACAGAAAAGGTTGGAATTTGGTATCAGTGTATAGTTTGGTGCCCTGATAAGGAGTACATATCATAAATTAAGAAAATTTGATTTTAGGGGTACTTCTGGGGGGAAAAACTAAAAAAATCGACTGTTCCCCCCCTTATCTTCTATAATATAAGAAGTAAAATTTTGAAAAAAATTAGAGATATAGGGCGTCACCTGAATTTTACGGAAAAATAAGGGCTCATTATGGCGAAAACAATATATATTTTTTCATATTTTTAAAATAAATTATTTTAAAAATATTAATATACAAAATTTTACCCATTCCCTCTACCTTATCTCCGGAACTATAAGTCGTAAAATTTTTTAAAAATAAGGATATAGGACCTCATCTGAACTTTAGTGGAAAAATAAGGAGAAACCCCTAATATTAATTTCTGGGGGCAAATTACAGCATTAAATGGAAAACATAAAATTCAAATTATTTCTAAAGCATCATGTAATATATCAAATCAAGGGGCTCAGTGTGGCGAATACAAATATATTTTTTCATATTTTTAAAATGAATATTTTAAAATATTTTAACAAAAATATTTTAAAAAATGACTCATTCCTCCCTTTAATCCCCAAACTATAAGACATAAAAATTTTTGTTTACAGGAAAACAACGAAGAAATCCCTAATATTAATTTTGGGGCCAAATTATAGAATTAAAGGAAAAATAAAAAAAGATTTTTTAACACACCATGCAGTACATCAAATGAAAGGACTCATTATGAAGAATACAAATATATATTTTTCATATTTTTTAAATTACTTCTATACAAGATATTAACAAAAAGATATAAAAAATTCTCATTTCCCGCTTTATTTCCGAAACCATACTACCTAATATTTTGAACATAAGTAGGGGTACTTGGGTTCACTTGAAATTTATAAGAAAATTAGTAGAAAACCCAATATTAATTTTGGGGACAAATTATAGAACTAAATGGAAAATATAAATTGAGTTTCAACTAAAAGGCTCATTATGTGAATTCCAAATATATCATATTTTTAAATCATTTGTTTAAAAGATATTAACAAAAATATTGAACATTGACTTAATTCCCACTTTAGACACTACACTATCTAACATTTTGAAAAATATATGTTATTTATTTTTAAATAATTTGTCTAACAGGTTTAATAATTTGTTATTTAAAACTTGAGCTATTTCCCCCTTTATCTTCCAATCTACAGAGCCTAAAATTCAGACAGATCATAAAAGGCTTCCCTGAAAGTCTATTAGTAAAATAAAACTCTAATGTTAATTTTGGGGGCTTTCAGAAATTGAAATACATATTTTTATAAAAATCAAGCTAATCATGAAGCAGATAAAATAAAAAAAAGTCTATGTGTGGGAAATAAAAGTGTATATTTTCTATAAATTTAAAACACTTTCTTTTAAATACATTAGGGTAAATATAAGAAAATGCACTCATTCCCTGCTTGTCTGAAACTGGAATATTAGAATCTTGGAGGTGCTACAGGAACCCTTAGGATGTGAGTCCAACTCACACTTGACCAAATTATTTATTATTTAGTAAACTTCACATATTTTTGTTAATAACTTCATAATTGTGAAAAAAAAATCTATTTTCAGTTTCATGCTAACAATTGGTTTTGTTACTAAAATTGGTTTGCATTATTCTTTCAGATCAATGCTAAACTGATTGACCCCTATTTATTAAGACAGCAAAACCAAATAATATTTGTTCCTTATTATTACTTAAACATTTTACACCTAACTTAAAAGAGTAAAGTTTTTTAAACCTCATAAATATGGAATGAATCTTGTTGTTTTAGTGACCTTAGTTTCAAAAGAGGAGATATCATTATTTTGAGAAAAAGAATAGATAATCATTGGTATCAAGGGGAATGTGGTGGCAAACAGGGTGTCTTTCCATTGAGCTATGTACAGATAATTACTCCAGTGCCAAGTCATTTACCTCAGTGCAAAGCCCTTTATGATTTTCGAATGAACAATGATGAAGAAGAAGGTTGTCTTACATTTAAAAGGGCGACATCATTAACGTTATTAGACGAGTAGACGAAAATTGGGCTGAAGGGAAACTGGATGGACGAATTGGAATCTTTCCACTAGCCTTTGTTGAATTAAATAACCTAGCAAGGTCATTGATGAAACTCTCCTCAAAGTAAGTTTTCAATTTTTTTAAGGATACAGTACAATTAATAACTAGCCATTAACCATGGTTTCACCCGCTTATGAAATGTAGAATTCTTTGCAAAAATAAATAGCTTATGAAACATATTGACTATCCAATATAACAATTTGTTTTAACTTTGTTGAACCATCTAACATAATATAACATAATAAATCTACCAATCCATTTCACCCAAACTGCAAGTGCTTATGGGCCACATTCTATAACAATTTTATTCAACATTTATTGGAACCATCTTGTATAACTGTAACTTTGCTTCACCCTATGGTGCAACCATCCTGCATATGCTAACTATATATACATAACTATATTTCTACTCCACCCTATATGCTATATAACAATTATTTCTGATAATTTTTGAGCCACTTCGTAAACTATAATTTTAACCAGCATTTATATCCAACTTTTTCTAACATTTTGTTAAACACAATATATAACTATAATTTTGCTTCGCCCCATATTTCTGGTATTCCATATAGCAGGATGGTCATTCCAATAGACCAATTGACACCGGCCGTGAAAGCCTACATATTTTTTAATGCACCCTGTAAAACTATAATTATACTAAGCTCTCGATCTCAACCACCTTATATATACAATTTACTTATGAACCCCTGAATATAACATTTTTGTACCACTCTATATAACTAAATTCACCAATCCCCAACATATTTCTTCTAAACCGCAACTGTTAATGCTCACCCTATATAACAATTTTATTTAATATTTTTAAGAACTGTCTTCTATAGCAATAACTCTACTTCCATCTATATTTGAATTATCTTGTATATACTGCTGCCAATAAGTCACCCATTATAACTTAATTGTCTATCAGTTTTTGAACCATCCTGTATAACCATAATTTTATTCTACAAAATATTTCAACTACGCTGTATATGCATCTGCTTAGAGGCCACCAAATATGTCATTTTTAAACACTCTAACTCTGATCCACTCTATCTTATCTATGCAACTGCATATGGACTACGCTAAATAACCATTTTTAGATATATTTTAACCATCTTGGAAAATATAATTTGTCTCCACCTTACATGTCAACCACCCCTTATATGCTACTTTTTTATATGTTTTAATCACACTGTATAACTATAATTTTACTTCACCCTATGTTTCAGATATTGCATATATGCAACAGCTCCAGTTTTATCTTAAAAAATTTTTTGAACAATTTTTTATCCACAATGTTTAACTATAATTCTACTCCACCCTCTATTTCAACCATCTTGTATGTGCAACTACTTATCGGCCACCCAGTTTGACATTTTTTTATAAATCCATCAGTTCCCGATAAATTACCCCAAAACCGCAACTCTATAATATTGTTGTAAAGTCCGTGGGTTCAATTTAAAATTACAAAACTAATATTCACTTTCACTTTTCTAGAAACTTTTATTTACATCGAATATACAACAGCTGATTCTAATATTACAATAACAATCTTTCATATAAGCTCTTCGCTCCATCAACTGATTCGCGATCGTGGCCTGCTACCTTTATAAAACCACCATAGAAAATTCTCGTAAAAATCATCATCCCTCCTACAGGTGCCGAGTCTTTTCGAGAACCATTTTTTATCTCAAAGCATTTATTGTCGTACTGAAATGAAACAGGGTCGGCTTTGGGTAAATTTCGTAGCAGACCATGGGCTGATGGATGGCTCAATAACTCCATTTTGTAACATGAACTCGAGGTTTTCCTCGACTGCGTGTTGTTGCCCCAGTGGTAGTCGTCTAGGTGGTATTCTGATTGGTTGAGCCTTTCCGGTATCTATTCGTTGCTGGTTGATGTTGGTGCGACCGGTGGTTCCATCTTGACTGTTAAAAATTTGCCAGTGCTTTGTTATAAATTGTTTGGCTTTCTTCTGGTTCTCTGGTGTCAGGTGTGTCAAATGGTCCGCAAACTGTTGCAGGGATTCTTTACTGGATCCTGTCTCCTTCACCGACGTCTGGTACTCTTTTCGCAATTGATGATGGTCTCTACTGGCTCGAAACAAGCTATCTCTTGACCATTGGCAATTCTGATGTCGTTGTTGGACAAATTCAGGACTCTGATTGCTATATCTCGTCCGGTTTTAACTATAGCCCGTCCAACTAAGTAGTCATGAGCTGAGTGTACGGGCTCCACCATTCCAACGCAGCTCCCAGGATTGCTGTCTAGCTGCCCATGAAATCTGTTCCGTTCGACCGGGAATTCTAGCTGAAGACTTTGCCACAATTTTTATGGAGGTGACTGAACTGTTGACGGGCCGTGTCAATACAAATTCCTCATTTAGGAACCGAAGAACATCATATCTCGGGTCGAACATAAGTCCACGCTGGCTAATTAGGTCCATTCCCAGTATAAAATCGTCCTCAATATTCGCTACCAGGACCCTATGCCGGATCATGTTGTCTCCTATCTGTAGCACGACGTCTGCCTCACCCTGTATTGACATGGACTCGCCGGTGACTGTTCTGAGCTGGATGTTATTGGTAACTGGTCGAATTTCTGATGCTCTCAAAACCCTGGACTTGGCAATGGACACAGCGGCGCCGGTGTCGATGGTGATGGTAACTGCTCGCCCGTTGATGGTGCCTCTGATGACTAGGCTGCCGCTATCTCGGCAAAATCCCCGGATGGATACTGTCCTGGGGGCTTGTGGAGGGTGAGTCAGCATTCGCTCCCCTTATGCTGACTGGTTGGAGTTTCCCTGGTTGGTAAGGTCGGTTTGGTGGCTACCCCTGGTCGGTGATCGTTTAGGTGGCCTCACTCGACAATCACGTTGGAAGTGTCCTGTCCGTCCGCAGCGGTAACATGTCCCTCTGGTGCCAGTTCTTTGTGACCGTTCTAATATTTTGTTAAGACCAGCCAGCAGCGCTTGAAAAGGTGACTCTGACTCTTCCTGGTTGAAGGAAACTGCTCGGACCCTCGGCTTGGACATGTTCATGACGGCCTCTACTTCCAAAGCCCGAAGTAGAGCTTCATAACTTTTCTTGACGCCACTTAGTCATAGATTTCGTTGTACTTCCACATCTCTGATGCCGTTTATGAAACTCTGTGTGGCCAACTGGTCTTTCGTTTCCTCTGGCAGGTCTGGGTATGACAAGTGAACGGTCTAATCTCTGCTTCGAATTCTTGAAGGCTTTCACCGGATTTTTGCGTTTTCCCACTGAGTTGGACTTGGTATACCTGGCTCAAGGACTGATTGTCGTATCTCTTGTCCAGAATGGCGATGATCTTGTCGAAATTGTCTTGTTCTTCGACTGGAATGCTTTGGAGGAGTTCTAAGGCCGGACCTCTTAACGAAATTTCCAAAGAGGTAGATTTTTCTTGATTATCCCATCCATTAGCTGTAGCCACGGCCTCAAATTGCCGTTTATACATGGGCCAAGATGAACTGCCATCAAATATGGATGGTTTGCTAACGGAACCTTTGGTACTCACGGTGTCCTGGCATTTCCCTCTCTGCAAATCTTGTTGCAATTTTTTAATTGCTGTTTCCACTTTATCTTGTACTTCACTGTGTACTGCGTCTTTAATTGAACTGATTTCAGCTTTTACCTGGCTTTGGATAGCACTTATTTCAAATTTCACCTGGTTCTGGACGGAATCGATGTCATCTACTTTGATTTCAAGAGTCTCCACATTACTTTTTAGGATCTTTATGTCGTCGTTTATTTCTTTTATATCTGATTCAACTATTTGCATTCTTTCATTAACTGTTTCATTAACTTGCGATACTATTTGCATTAATTGTTCAAATTTCAATTGTCTTTTTTCTTCCGTTATCTTAAATTCATTTTGTCTCGTCAATTTAAATTTAGAGAATAATCCCTCAATTAAATTTTGTTGTTCACTTTTCATCGTGGAAACTAGATTTTGTTGTGTTTCTTCCATTGTAGTGACAAGATTTTCTAATTCTATTTTACGTTTTTCATCAAAAGATTTTACTAACCTTTGTTGAATTTCTTCTTGATGTTGTTTTTCCTTCTTGTCACGTTTTTCTAGAATCTGTGCAATTTTTTCGTCCAGTCCCTCTGTAACCTGCTTGACTATTTTTTTGGTAGTTTCGTCCATACTACGGGTTTCCATAAATCAAATTAGGATTTTAACTGCACTTAATCCTTTACTTCTGATCACCAAATTGTTGTAAAGTCCGTGGGTTCAATTTAAAATTATAAAACTAATATTCACTTTCACTTTTCTAGAAACTTTTATTTACATCGAATATACAACAGCTGATTCTAATATCACAATAACAATCTTTAATATAAGCTCTTCGCTCCATCAACTGATTCGTGATCGTGGCCTGCTACCTTTATAAAACCACCATAGAAAATTCTCGTAAAAATCATCATCACTCCTACAGGTGCCGAGTCTTTTCGAGAACCATTTTTTATCTCAAAGCGTTTATTGTCGTACTGAAATGAAACAGGGTCGGCTTTGGGTAAATTTCGTAACAATATATATATATATATATATATATATATATATATATATATATATATATATATCTGTGTAACTGATTATGAGCTATGCTATTTCACAATTTTTCCTCATATTTTTTGAAGCACAGTATAAAATATAATTTCTCTCCACTCTTCATTTAAAGCATCCTTCATTTGCAACTTTTTCTAACCTTGTATACTTAGAATTCTAGTTCACCCTATATTTCATATATCCGGTATATGAAACAGCTTGTAGATCATAACATCCTTTATCATATTTTTTAAACCCACCTATATAGCTGTAATTATACTCTGCTACATTTTTCAACCATCCTATAATATGCTACTTGTGAATTACTTGTGAATATAAAACAATTTTTTAACCACCCTATAAACTATAATTCCACTCCATCTTATATTTCAACAACTATGTACGAGGGCTGCCTTTTATATTTCGGGATTAGAGAACAAAAAAAAATCATCGAAAATCGCTTTATTGTTTTTCAAAATATTCCCCATGAAGATCTATACACTTTTGCATGCGTTTGAACCAATTGTCGAAGCACTTTTTTCACTCTGATTGAGGTATCTCCAAAACATGCATTCTGAACCCAGCAACCGCTTCTTTAGGTGTCGAAAAACGATGACCTCTCAGTTTGTTTTTTACGTACGGGAATAAAAAGAATTCATTTGGTGACAAGTCAGGACTATACGGCGGATGACTCATCAAATCGATGTTTTGAGTGGCCAAAAATGCAGTTGTTTGAGCCGATGTTTGAGAGCTCGCATTGTCGTGGTGTGTGAGTGATCCGTCTTCGGCGGTTGGTTTTCCTCATTTCTTGGAAGACAACTGGCAAACAAATGGTTGTGTACCACTCAGAATTGACTGTTCTGCGTTGTTCTAGTGGTACGGTTGCGACATGTCCAGTTTTTCCGAAAAAACAGGCGATGATTTGCTTGGAAGTGCTTCGTGCGCGAACAACTTTTGTTGGATTCGGCTCATCTTGAAACACCCATACAGTCGACTGCTGTTTACTTTCGGGATCATACGTGTAAATTCACGATTCATCACCTGTCACTATGTCATAAACGTGTTTTGAAGCACCGCGATCGTATTTTTTGAGCTTTTCTTTCGACCAATCGACACGAGCCTTTTTTGGAACGATTGACAAATTGTGTGGGATCCAACGCGAACAAATTTTTTTGACATTCAAATGTTTATGCAATATTGAATGTATGCTGGTCCCACTAATGTGTAAGGTTGACTCAATCTTACGATAGGTCACATGACGATCTTGCAATATCAGTTCGCGCACAGCATCAGTGGTTTCCGGAACAACAACTGTTTTTGGACGACCTTCACGAAATTCGTCTGGGAGTGAACTACGACCTCGATTGAATTCACCATACCATAAATAAACAGTGGTCCTCGATGGAGTTTCATCGACAAAAATTAAATTAAGTTCATCCATGCACTCTTGCTGACTTAATCCACGTCGAAAGTTGTAAAAAATAATCGCACGAAAATGTTCACGATAATGGTATGTCAAAACGTTCTGAGTACGTATAACCTCAAAAATGTCAAACTTTACGATAGAGCTGTCAGTTGTCAGATTGCAACACTAGGGTTGTCCAATCCCGAAATATAAAAGGCAGCCCTCGTATAAACAACTGCTTCTAACATTTTTTTCAACCCAGTTCATAACTATAATAATAGCTCAAGAAAATTCAAATATTCTAACTGCTTACAGACATATTTTTTTATCCACCCTGTATAAATATAATTCTATTTTACCCTTATTTCACCCACATTGTATATGCACCTACTTATGCACCTAACAATTTAACCTTTTGTTATCTACCCTGTATAAACATAATTCAACTCGACCCGTTTTTCAACCACCTGGTATATACAACTGTTTATGGTCCACTCAATATATCTTTTTCGAACCACCCCTTATAACTTCTCCCTTATTTCAATCACATTGTATATATGCAGATACTTACATAACCTAATATACCTTTTTTTCAAGATTTTTTAAATCCATGTTATTCTGCTCCGCTCTAAGTTTTACATATCCTATATATGGAACACCCTGTAAAATTACACTTGATATATTAGTTGATTTTTTTAAAAATCGAAACATGTTACATTGTCATTTTCCGAATTTTGAATAAAAGCTAAGCTGATGCAAGTATCTAAAATTTGGTGCATGCGGTGGAATCAATAGGCCTTTTCATTTTCAGTGCGCATGCGTTCGCATCAGCCATTTTTTTCGTACTGTTATTTGTAAACAAACGTGTTAAAGTGCCCACGTACTAAAACTTAAAATTAATAAATACTATTATAAATGTGTTTATGATTTAAAAAAGTAATAAAAGTAAAGTAGTAAGTGTCAGGATTCAATACAGCAATTTTGCTGTAAACTATAATTATGTTGTCTGTACGAAAAGGTACAACAAAGCGGTGTTGTTATGGAGTATGCAAAAGTGATACACGGTATAAATCTTTTAAAACAAATACCTATTATTTTATAAACTTTCCAAAGCCTTGCCTGGAATATCGCAAGAAAGTAATTAAGTCATCCAAAAAAATACATATTAAAACATGTCAAAATGTTCTAAATGTGATTCGTGGGTGAAAAAATGTGGCCGAAGTGACAGAGGATTTAAATCTATTGATGATGTTACTAAGGACACTTATATTTGTTCATTGCATTTTTCTGGAGAAAGTGGTCCAAGTGAACAAAATCCTGATCCTTTATCAACATTTGGATCGACAGGTATATTATTTCTTATACCAATTTTTACCCTGAAAATAATATTTAATATTTTATATTCAACATACTTATTTTTTATTGAATACATCTTCGATTTAATTAATTATAAGATATAACTAATGACAATTATTGAATTTAGCTTGCATATATGAACATTATTTTAGTCTTAGAATTTTCAACTCCTTTTTAAATGTCATGTTGATTTTATAAATATTTTATTATGACATTAGTTATATTTGTTAATTTTTATATTAATTAAGGTGCTTTTACATGCAAATTCGAATGAAATCATGATTTTTATTTATTTTTTCTGATTTTTTACAAGAGTAAATACAAGTATTGATACCTAACCTCTCAACCAGCACACTTTTTTTTCCTTGCTGTGAACGTCCGTGACATTTTAACCATCTTTTTAATTTCTCACAGCTATGTGCTTCCACAGAGTTATAAATAAGTGAAGCACCATCAATTAATTCTTCAAGTAATTATTATTTGGCAGAGATATTATTGCATTCCCAGCCATTGTTAACTAAAACAGTACGAAACTTTTAAATTACGGCTATTTCAAAATGGCTGCAGCGCTTGCGCAATCACCTGATGAAAAGGCCTATTGACTAATTGTGTGTTACCGAACATGGTAGTAGTTTTTTCCCTATATCTACTGTTTCTGTCAGTGTAGGGAGATAAAATGTATACTAGATTTTAAGTCAAACTATAAGCTTTGCAACAAAAAAAGATTCTACAATTACAATTTCCAAAATTAAAATTGTGGAAATTGCAAATGTAGTATCAGTTAATTATTATAATGCATTTCCAACAAGTATCGGCCGAATCAATTCAGTAAAAAAAGATTCAGCAAAAACAGTTGAGTAGTTATTACGTGATGCCGTAACAAACAAACAGAGAACTACAATTTTATAATAGTATAGAAGAAGATAGACAGATACATGAATAATTAATTCTTCTGGTTTACTGTTTGGTGGAAATCAAAATTGCCTCAAATTGAAATGCTCCATTATCTTATTAAGTAAATTGATATACAAATGTTATATTTGACTAATTATAAATGTATTGATAGTTCTCAAATTCTATATAATTATGTATGTATCCAATAATAAAATAAATGGATGGGTTACTTTCAATACTACTTTCTTGTTTTTAAAAGTGCACAAATCTTTGCTATAAAAAAGTAATATTGTGTTATTTTCTACATAACACTATAAGCAACTTTAATATTAAAAACGTCATCAGTTAGCTACAAAATGTGTTCAACCTAGCTGCAGCTTCAGGAAAATAGAAAAATAGTTGCAGTTATGGTAAAACATTAAAATAAATTTATTTGTTATTTTTTTTTCTACACCCTAACAACATTGTAACACTCACACACAATTTTCCTGGAATGAACCCATTTGCAGGTAGTTGAAAGTATACTCCAAAATAGTTTTTCTCTTGTTACTCTAGGGAAGTTAGTATTTTCAATTGCAAAAAAATTCCACAAATATTTGATTGGCTTTTCTTGAAGAATGTATATAGCATAACGCATAAAAACTGTTGTTAACAAATTTTTATTCCTTAATTAATTATACGGAGTGCTTAAAGTTGCAAAACACGCAATTTTAGCAGTTTTCGTAACTTTTCAACAACTGAATGAAAAGTTCTAGGGTCGAAACTAAGTTTGTTTTATACGTGATTTCAATAGCGACTAAATGATAGGTTCATATAGCCGATTGGATAATTAGTTATTGAGTTATTTGGAAAAAACTGTGAAACATAACGCAATTTTCAATCGTACACAGTTATTGTATAAGATGAGTTGACATTTTGAAACTCCGCAGAATCTTTCATTTCTACGAGGTAAATAACTGGTAAGAATCTTAAATTTACAGCTCAGACGGTTTTCTTGCAAATCTGAATTTTTTTCCAGGGCTTTTGATTTTACGTGAAGTTTACAATGCTCCCATTTTGAGCTAAATTAATATTGTAACCCTCTGAAAGGAACAAATTAATTATTAGTCCTTTGAGTAACATCCCTCATAAATTAATTTTCTTTTAGTTTTATTTTATTGTATGTAAATTTAGTTTGAAAGAATGCATTTTGGTATATGGAATTAAATAAAATGTACTGGTGGGAGAAACACCTTCCCCTCATTTTAGAACTGCGCTCGAACTGACATTCATTTCAAATCGCTTGTATTCTTTCCCTAATACAAATGCCATGGCAACTGTCAAACTGTTTGCTGATAGCCCAGGGACGAGAAACGGTGGCATATCATAATTAGTTCATTGAAATGTTACATTTCTATTTGTTGATATAACTTTTTTTCTAATCATTTTACAAAAAAATGACATCATACCATTTTTATACATGGTGTTTTAAGAAATAATTTTCATTATAAACTTTTTGAATTTATTCATAGTTAACTAACTTCATAGTTCATAACTATACATTAATATTAATGATTTGCCATAACTATATTGTTGACTTTCATTTCTATTTTCTGATTTATTTTTTCCTTTCTAAAGATTTTTCCTTTTAAAATTGTCAAATAAATTAATTGTGATACTGCAATCGACTTTGATTCAAAACTCTGAGAATTAAAGTCAGCAAAATAATTACGAGGTTATATATAAACGGAAATTTTTTCATATATTTATTGAATAACATTATACAGAAATGATTGATTTAGCATTTTTCAATATACCCTCCTGCGTGATCTACACACTTTTTCCACTGAGAGTTGGCAGTTTCAGTATTCTCTGTTCATAGAATGTTTGAGGGCGAGTTGCAAGCCAACTGCGCATGTGCTCCTCAACATCTTCAGATATTCCAAATCGTTTTCCTCCCAGTGATTCTTTCAGAGGCAAGTCAGGGGTGGCATCTCAGCCCATTTCTTGCAGTATTCCTTGTTTTTATTTTTGTTCAAATACGCAGCTTTTGCCAACCGTAACAACTGGCAGTAGTAGTCCACATTCACTGTACGTTGGGCACGTAGAAAATCAATCAGTATATTTCCTTAGAGTCAAAAAAAAATTGTGGCAAGGACTTTTCCAGATGAGAGGCGAGTTTAGAATTTTATTCTTTTTTCGCCACTTTAGACGATGCGCTTGAAAAAGGCCTTCCCTTCTCGCTGAAATCTATTTAGAAGTATTTCAATTGATCATGGTTATCATTCTCGTACACCCTTAAATTTTCTCACCCATATAAATACACGATTCTGAGACAGTGTACTATACCCAAACTGTGCCATCAAATGAGTTAGAATTTCTGAGGCTTTAACGCTTTTACTGGTTTAAAACTTTATGATAATCTCTTGCATAACAGACAAATGTAACTCTTGCTTAGTCATGGCTGTATTCTGTACTGAGCACACATCATACAATAGGTATTAAGGACAAAGCCAAGCATACGCGCGTACCCCGCTGGTTCCCCAGTGTCCATAAAGCAAACATCTACTCCAAACAACATATTCTAGCTCGAAACTGCATTCTAAGCAGAATAGCAAAATTATCGTTTATATTTGTATATAACGTAATTTGCTTGGAAAAAACATGTCAATTCGATGACATGCTATTTTTATTCTACCGTGAGGGGAAATTAGGATCCCCCTCTACTAATATGTATGCGTTGGCGAATACCAAAATGCAGAATTTCAAATTAAATTTACAGACAATAGAACAAACCCAAAAGAATATTAATATATGATGAGTTGTACCGACAGATTTGATAATTAACATGTTCCATTCAGATTTGTCAAAAAAATAATTTGATGCAGAATGGGAGCGGTGTAAACATCACCAAAAATAAAGAGCTCTCGATAAAAAATTACATTTGTGAGAAAACCTTCAAAGCCATGAAGTTAGAATTTTGAACAGTTATTTTAGATAGACAAATGAAACTTTCTGCCAAGTTTTATCTTTCTAAATTTTTTTAGATAATAGTTACGAGTGATTGAAAATTGCCCCCTTTTTCACATTTTTCGCGAATAACTCATTTATTGATTAACCAATCCTATCGATCACCATCTCATTTAGTAGGTGCTAAAAATGCGCATAAAACACACTTACCTTTGATTCTTTACATTTTTACTCTCTTGCTGAGATTTCACAAAAACTGCCAAAACCAGTTTTTTGCTATTTTAAACACCTAGTATAATTAACTAAGAAGTAAAAATTTGTTAACAAAACTTTTTTGTGTTAGGCGGCGTACCTTCAAGAAAAACCATTCAAACACCTGTGGATTTTTTTTGCAAAAATGGTATTAAAATAATAATACTAATTTCCCTACACTATGTATGCCGAGGGGTTTACCGCTAGAAAATTTACTTCGTATGTTAAGCTGCTCTTAGTTGTGATCTACAGAAAGGATATTTCATTCCATTCGAGGGATATCTAATCTAATATCTGAGGTTTGACCCTAAACAAATGCTGTAATTGTTACAGTTCTGCTAATTTATTTTGATAATTACAATTCCAGCTGCTTCCATGTCCCGTCAAACGCTCTTGAAAGTTCTATCGACCAAATAATTTGAGGTCTAAAAATTTTCTACCGTCTTGTGACTTATGTCAATATGAGCAACTTATAAACACAAAGTTTTGTACCCTAACGCCAAACCTTTATTTTTACAACTCCATTTCAACAGCAATGCTGTCATCATCATGGAGTAAATCAAAACTGAAAATATTTACAATTTTACCTTAATATATAATATTTACTTAAAATACTATCGGTAAATTAGTGGGAAAAACCATTATGCTAATACACTAATCCCTAAGTATATAACTTTCCAACATAATACATTAATTAAGTTATTAAATACTTAATATACTTTCTAGGGATTTTATGTAATAAATTATACAATTGCCTGTTTGGGATTGGACCTTTGCCCGAATTCATAAGGTTATTATTTTTGTATAACATTATACATTCTTACTAGTCCAATTCCTTACAATTATTGATTTGTCTAACAAACTGTAAGGAATTTAAATCTATAGAGTGACTTTGTTCCAAAACATTGAACAACATAAAATGGCTGGGATAAATTTCCTTGTACATCGTTGGTGTGCATTCCCTCTCACCCAAGAAAGGTTGGAGAGAGAAAAGAAAACAATTAGGAAAATAGCTACATGTAATGGTTATCCAGTAAATATTGTAGATAAGATGTAATGAATAATAAATGAATAAATAAGAAGTCAACTTTTCGAAACAAGAAACAAGAATACAAGTTTATCTCAGTTTTACAAAAAAGCCTAAACTTTGCAATTACTCCAAAATCTATCCCAAAATTTGATATTATCAGTTCTATAGAACAAACTGCTAGTAAATTAAACTTTAGTGAAGCTCGAGAATATCATGTAAAAGCAAAAATTGAACTTGTAAAACCTATACACATCAAAAATAATGTTTCTAAAATTGAACTATTTGCAATTAAAGCCTTAAAAAATGACAGTACTATAAAAATGTTAACCTGCCAATACAGGCAATGCCACAGTAATTTTAAGTAAAAATGAATATCATGTCAAAATTCAGAACATAATTACACAAGGACAGTAAACTTAATTAAATAAAGATCCAACAAGTTCTATTAAAAACAAAATATAGGGCTTACTATACAATTACAGACATGAATTTACTGAACAAGAAAGCAGTACTCTTACTCCACACTATTCCCAGCCTCCACATTTCTATGATTTACCTAAAATTCATAAACCCAACATCCTTTTAAGACCAATTGTCAGTTCGATAAATTCTCCTTGCAGTGCACTTTCAAAATTTCTTCTAAAGATCATTTCTCAACTTACAGGTAATTTCAATTCACCTTTAAAAAACAGTGCACCTTTCTTAGACAAATTATCCCATATACAATACAAAAATACTATCACACTAGCAAGTTTTGACATTGTAAACCTATACAATAATGGCCCTGTCGCCAAAACACTTCCTATTGTAAGAGAACGATTAGAACATGACTTGTTACTAAACGAACGTACACAATTATCCATTGACCCAATAATGGAATTACTAACATTTTGTACGAAACAACATATTTTCAACTCAACGATGACTTCTACCAACAAGATTTTGGCATGACCATGGGTTCTTGCCTGTCCCCTGCCTTGAGCAACATTTTCATGGAAAAATTTGAAGAACAAATAATCTTTACAAAAGAGAATAAACCTTTAGTTTGGTGGCGTTATGTCGACAATATATTCACTATTTGGGTACACTCTTTTACATGAATTATTAAAAGACATCAATAACAAAGAACCAGCTATACAATTCACATTAAAAATTGAGCAAAATAACACACTACTTTTCTTAGTCATCTTAATAACAAAAACACAATCGTCATTTGATACACAAGTCTACAGAAAGCCGAAAACAGATATCTCAATTTTTAACTCTAATCACCCAAATACCATAAAAAAGGCATAATTAAATCTTTATATGATAAAGCAAAAACTAACTGTTCTCATATGGATAAGTTTAATAAAGAGAAAATATTTGTAAAAAATGTATTTTCTGCTAACAATTATCCTAAAATGTTCATCAATAACACCAAGCTATTCCAAACAATACTAGTATCCTTGATAACCACATTACTACAACAACCATACCATACATACAGGGTATTTCAGAAAGACTGAAAAGAGGGAAACAATCACTAACATTCAACACCAAGCTATTCCAAACAATACTAGTACCCTTTTTAGCCACATTACTACAACAACCATATTATATACTCTCTTCGAGGTGTCATTCCTTACATCTCGCATCTTCAAACCATATACATACAGGGTCTTTCAGAAAAGAGTGGGAAACAGATTTAGTATTAAAACATCTTTCAAAACAAGAAATACACTATTTTATCCAAAACTAAACCAAATAACATAACACAAAAATCAAGAAATTGCATTCATAAGATTCCTTGCGAATGTAACAAATTTTATATTGGAGAAATCCCTAGACCTATAAATGTTCGAATAAATGAACACAAAAATAATATAAAGAAACGACAATTCGAAAAGTCAAACATTTGTGAACATGCCTGGAACCTTGGTCATAACTATAACATACAATTTCAAAATTTAACCATATTGCACAAAGAAGAAAACCACACAAAACGAAAGCTGAAAGAATCTGCTTTAATTTTATTAAATGAAAGCGATTGCATAGTACTTCTATAGAATTCAACCGTTCCTGGTTACCAATAATCAAGGTTGTAATTAATAATAGTAATGTCTCATTGAACAACCCTATATCGGGATAGTTCATAAGGTTTTTCCTAGGTTTTCCCTTATGATTTTAATGAGATCTCTGGAACATCAGAATTTCTTTGGTCTCATTTTTGGCGAATGCATCTTATAACAAAGTCGTACCTAGGAACGCCACATGATAACTCTTTTAAATTCTTCCAATTTGAAAGAAGCTTTGTTATTTCACATGATCTTTAGAATTTTTAGTGCTACCCTGTATATATCAAATTTCCAGTAAATTCCCTTAGTTACATCAGTTTACATTTTATACACTATTTATACACTTATGGCAGCGGTGTGTCGCTAAAAGTTATTGCTGTCGGAAACGCAATTTCCTACTGAACTTGTGTCTCAAAAATTGTGGATTTTTGTCTATGTGATAGATTAAGTGTCAGTGTTTAACTAGATAAAACAAACATTTCATAAAAGTGATTATTTGTTAAGTAAATTGCAAATAAAACTGGTAATTTTAATTTAACTGAAGAGACAAAAAAAGTAAATGCCCAAATAAAAACATCTAAACAATCTGTAAAGTGAGTAAACAACCAACAGTGCGGAAGTGTAAACAAATGGATTATAACTCAGGCGCCTTCTGACGAGCGGACAATTTTGGAAAGTGGGTGAAAAACCGTAAGTGCCTTACAGTTTTAAAATACGAAATTACCTTGTGGTAACATGGCGAGCGGTGAAAATGATGCTTTATATAATGAATTATATAAATTTAAAAAAAGTGATCTAATTGACATAATTTTATACCAAAAGGTACCTGAACATCTACTTCAGAATTCTGCACTTAAATTGCTCCTGGATCAAAGTGATAAACGGGGAATTAAACCAGTTGAACGTAGTGAGATAAATGTAACATCATGCATTCAAAGTCAAAGTGCAAACGATAACTACTATAAAACTAAATTAGTTTATCATTTAGAGGACCGGATTAAAGAGCAAAACGACATAATTCAAGTCCTTAAAACTCAATTAAGTGATAATAATAAATGCTGTATTAAATTACGTACCTGGTGCTAATAAGTCAGCTGTCAAACCAAGTGAAAAATGTAACGAAATCAAAACATTTGCAAATGTCACAAAAGGAAAGAAAACTAAAAACCCAGGTAAAGCACACGATAGTGGGCAAAATTCTAAAAACCCACAAATGAAACAGAGTGACTTGAACATCAGTGCTGGTTCGAGCGACCGAAGAAAACCCAGGCAAAAAATTGAAGGTACTTCAACAAACATAGGCTTGAAATCAGCAGAAAGGCTCTCGTTTGTGCATATCTATAACCTGCATCCCGAAACAAAGGAGGAAGAAGTACTTGTACATGCACAAAATCTCTGTTCAGCAGCGACTTGTGAAAAGCTGACTGTCAAAGATCCAACCAGGTACAGTTCATTTAAAATTGGAGTACCTACTGCAAACCTCAACCTAATTAATAAGGAAGAGGCGTGGCCAAAAGGAGCATACATTAGGCCTTTTTTTCACCTCACCAAGAAAAAGAGGATGAATGCATAAATATGTGCATCATTCACCAAAATATTCAATGCATGCGACAAAAACTAGATGAAATTGACGTTATGATTAAGACAACTGACTTGGAAATCAGCTTCTTCTGTGTAAGTGAACATAGGGCCGTAAATACTGATGAAATGGAATCCTATATATTAGATGATTATGTGTTATCATCTTATTTCGTTCGCAAGGACCATATCGATGGAGGCTGTGCCATCTTCAGCCATTCAAAATTTTCTTGTGTAGAACGTAAAGATATTGTAGATGTCTCACTGGAACTCCACTGTGAAATGGCAGCCATAGAGATAAGTAATAGTAATATAATTATAATTACATTTTACAGGCTCCCAAATGGGGATTTAAATATATTCTTTAATCTTTTGACAAATGTATTAAACAAAATCGATAATGAAAATAAAATTGGCATCCTAAATGGAGACTACAATATAAATTTCAATAACAATGATCAAAAACTATGTGATTTTCTAGATATACCTCAAAGTTTTGGATATGTAAGTACAATCAATGAAAATACAAGAATTAACACTTGTATAGATACTATTTTTATATGTGAAAACATAATTAATTACAGTTCTTTTGTATTTGACTATGGTCTGTCAGATCATAGTGCAGTTGGTATTGAATTTCAAATGCCAATAAATTCTGTAGTATATGAATGCAGCTTATACAAATCTGTAACCCAAAAAGGTTAAATTTATTTATTTAAATTTATTTTATTTATCGTTAAATGAAGCAGATTTTAGTTTTATTGATGATCACATGATAGATATTAATTATAAAATGTGCAAGTTTAGTTATGTATTATCAGAGGCGGCTAATGTATGTTTTCCTTTGAAAAGACAAAAACATAGAACGTATAATATTACTCCGGTACCGTGGTTTAACGATGATCTAAAAAGGTCCCGCGAGCTTGTTAACTTTTTGCTTGAGGTTAGTAAAAAGTCACCGACAGTCGCAAATAAAAAATTGTATCACGAATGTAAGATAAAATACAGACGTGAAATAATATTAGCAAAACAAAAAGCGAATTCTAAATATATCGAGAATGCCATAGATAATCCAAAGAAACTATGGAATGTTATTAACAAATGTAAGAAAATTAACCCAATGGAAAGTACAAATTATAGTTTGATACCTGATGATTTCAAAACATATTTTAAGAATGTTCCTGACCAGATTATTAAAAATATGGCCAGAGGTACAACTAGTTATTGCGATTTGTTAAGCAAGAATAAAAATGTTAGCAACTTTGAATTCAATGAACTAACTATCGTTGAAGTGAGAGATGCAATTATAAAAATGAAAAATAAAAAACATGGTTTAAATGCTTTTATGATAAAAAAAATCGTGAATATAATAAATATTCCATTGTTCAAACTATTTAATATGAGCCTTAATGAGGAAATTTTCCCAGATATTTTAAAAGTTACACGGGTTATACCTATACCTAAAAAGGGAAATAACAAAGCTATTGATAATCACAGACCCATTGCCATAGTTTCAATAATCGGAAAAATTGTTGAATCTTGTTTGAATAAAAAAATGATGAGTCATCTTGAAAACAATAGGTTGCTTCATCAGAAACAATACGGTTTTAGGGCAAATAAATCTACTTCAATCGCAATCGTAGACTTAACAAATAATATTTGTAAAAGTCTAGAAAACGGTGTCTTCAATGGAACTCTATTATGTGACCTACAAAAGGCCTTTGACTGCGTCTCTTGGCCAATACTCTTACATAAGCTAGAGTATTACGGTTTCGGACCAAGTAGTGTAAATATAATTAAAAACTATCTGGAGCAACGTTCTAAGATAATAAATTACAACAATAAAACGTCGGAGCCCTATGAAATGTCCTACGGGGTACCCCAAGGTTCAGTGCTTGGCCCTACCCTATTCTTGGTATACATAAACGATATAAAGATAGAGGTACCAGACGTTGAACTATATCTGTTCGCAGATGACACAGCCGTTACCACAGAAATGGATAACTTTGAAGATCTTTCTTTAAAATTAGATGAAATTCAAACTGAAATTAAAACGTGGTTTGATGCAAATAAGTTAAGCCTCAACGAAGAAAAAAAAAACGAAAAATTCTATTTCACATTAAAAAAATTAGATGATACATGTCAACATAATGTAAAATTTCTTGGTGTAAATCTAGACCAGAAACTTCTGTGGCATTCCCATGTGGAACAAGTTTCGGCTGGTGTTTCCAGAAATATATAGATTTTAAGAAACATTGCCCGATTAACAGATACAAGGGTTACCCTAATGGCATTTCATGCTTTAATAATGACGCGCCTAACCTATGTAATACTGGCATGGGGACATTTCCCTGCAGCCAAGAGGCTCTTCAGCATGCAAAGAAGAGCTCTAAGAATCGTGGCAGGTCTCGGATACAGGGAAGATCGCCGTCAGGCTTTTACGTCATAGAACGTACTTACCCTACCTAGCATTTATATTTTGGAATCAATTACATTAACGGTAAAAAACTTAAACTTATATACCACGCAAGATTCTCTACATAATTACAAGTCGAGAAATCGTGAAAATATCACCCAACCATATAATAGAATCAATCGCTCGCAAAATGCCATAAACTATTACGGTCCAAAATTTTTTAATAAATTACCAGGTGAAATTAAAACCTTACCAATAAAGCAACTCAAACAAGCCGTAAAATTGTTTTTAATAAAAGCTAGTTGCTACTCTATTGCCAATTATTTTGAATTAAATTTTGACAAAAAATTTTTCAAATTGTAAAAATTGTTAGTCATATATTGTTATTATTATTAATTTGTCTTTCGTATATTATAATGTATTTTGCTTTTTACACTTTTTTTGTTATATATGTGTATGTATGTGTGTTTATATATGTATATATTTTATTAGTTGACGAATGTAAAACTTTTGTATCTCACATGAATAAACATATCTTTATCTTATCTTTATCTTATTAATGCCAAATTGTTACTTTCGAAATTTGTCAACGAATCCTTTTAATTTTCTTGTTCATTTGTGTTAATACCATTGAAAACGGGGTCTGATTAAGACCTTGCAACGTTTTTTTTAAATATACAGACTTTCAAGTTTTTGTGGTTATTCCCAAAGAACTCTGAAAAATAATAAGTTTATTTCTGTTCCATATAATCATTATACTAAGGGCTTTAATAGAATTTTTAGAGAGCTTGGTATAAAAGTAGTATACAATACAATGAAAACTTTTCAAAAACGATTGGGCAACCCTAAAGATAAATTTGACTATCTCTAAAAGTCGAGAATATATGAAATCAAATGTAATAACTTTGGCCTGAATTATTATGGGCAAACACCTAGGGCTATTAGAACCCAATTTAAAGAACATTTTGCACATATTAAATATAAAATACGGGAGATATGATAACTCATATGTTGGAACAGTCACTCTATAGATTTAAATTCGTTACGATTAGTTAGACAAGTCAATAATTGTAACGAATTGGACGCCTACGAATGTATAATGTTATATAAAAATAATAACCTTATGAATTCGGACAAAAGTATTTAATAAATCAATTACCGTGTTATGTTGGAAGGTTAGGTACTTAGGGATTAGTGTTTTAGCATAATGGTTTTCCACACTAATTTACCGACATATTTTAAGGATTATATAATAAGGTTAAATTGGAATATTTTCAGTTTTGATTTACTCCACGATGATGATAACTTTGCTGTTGAAACGGCGTTGAGTGAAAAAAATAAAGGTTTTGCTGTTAGGGTACAAAACTTTGTGTTTTTACATCTGTTACACACCATAGGTTCCACATTTTTTCCAGAATGAGCAACTTATTTTTTTTAATAAAAAAAGATACAGTTACTCCAATTAAGCTAATTAATTAATGAAAAATTCTACTTATGTCAAAGATTTCAAAATGTTACATAGAAAATAAAGACATTCAGTTTTCGCTTCTAGCGTAAAGGTAATAAAGATTGCATTACCTAAAATGATCCTTTGATTGTTTGTATAGTGTCATTTTGATAATCATAAGAATGAAGAAACATGTTCAACAGTTTTTAATCTAAAATTCTGGATGTATCTGTTAAATAATTTTATATTTTGGTATTGTTTGAGATATAAGGATTTTAGATAAATGTGTGTATTAAAAACTACTAATATTTTCGATAGTGTTCAGCCTGGCCCTTCCAGAGTAGCGCCCCCAACGCCTACATTAGATGAAAGTACACCTTTAATTCCTACTGATCATACAAGAGTTGTCCAGCACCAAATTATACATCAAACTCCACAGTCAATTGTAGCTACACCTGATTCTGGAGGCTCGACACCTACAGCAAGTTCAAGTAGCTCTTCCACTCCAAACGTCTCCTCAAGTAATACGTCATCGGGAGCCAGTACAGCTCCGTCTTCCCCTGCTTCACCTCCACATGTGAAATCACAACCGTTGCCACCTAAAATTATTGCACAGTAAGTATTCTTTTTATTTCAGAATTGTTTTCTGATGGTGATATTTTTGATATAGCCACAACCAAGTAAAATTTCTAAGGTTTAAAATTATTTTTTGTGTCCATAAATAGGAAAATGCAAATGTATTCATATAACAACAAATCACAAAATTTACTTAACTTTACCATCTATTCAGTAATATTTAACAACCAGTGTTTCAGCTTCCATTTATTTATTGTTTAGTGACCTAAAAATGTAAGTCTTTTAACTAAGGCAACTTATGACAATCATGTGGACATTTTTTATTTTTTAATAATTTGCGTTATCTGCACTTGATATTGAGATTAAAAGCTATACTATAAAAATTTGGCCAAATTATTTTATTTGCTGTAAATCAATCACAATTTAGTATAGAATCAGGAGTAATTACTTATATAATATTAAGTTTTAACTGTGTCTCGTGTGTACTAACTGACTGCCATTAAGTTCTAAACTGGTGTTTATGAGTAATTTCTGAATGAAACATAAACGATACCCTTGTTTCATAAGATGTTTGATACCTCCCAACATTTTTTACACTATTCACTGTAGTTTTTATTTTGCCTAATTAATATTGTATTTTGTTTTAAGTATTATTGTCTTCTACCGCTCTTTGTGGCTCACATTTATTCTGTTGTAGTTAAGTTAATATCTTCCACAGATATATGCATAAGTATTTGTCATCTCTTATATTGAATACCTAAATTCAACATAGTTTGCAATATAACATTTATGAAATGTGATAATATTAAAGGAAAAATAAAACGAGCTTTTAAATTTTTGAAAATTTATTTGAAACTATATGTGTCGCCTATTTAAGGTTTTATTAAGACTACTGTATGTATTAAGAACTCTTAATGAATTCCTAACAATATTACAGGTTTTCTTTCTAAATTTTATTTACTGGTTTGATTCTTTAGCTTTTGGGTATTATTACCCAACTAATTTATATTTTACCTATTCATTTGGGGTTTCACTTCTCTGATTTTTTCCTGCAACAGATAAGTAAAGTAAAGTGAAAATTGTAAATGTAAGGCAATTACCCGGATTACTAGTTGTTTGTACCATAGATATTGTGAGAGAAAGAAATGTCTAGAATATGATCAACCAATATTCTTGTGTATAAATAGTGTCTTATATATTGTGTGATGTTTATTAGTGTTTGGAGACCTTTCAACTCCAAATTTGGCGTAGTTATCAATCGCTATGTGCTTTAACAACAGCTTTATTCTTAATTTCTCGCTTTGATACAAGAAGAGATGATTTAGACAGTGGGCACTTACCACCACACTCAGTGTGTTCGACAGCCAAGTTCCTTCTGATTCCTTTTTTTTCGAGTTGTGTTTATAGGTTTGCAATACCGGATATGTTAGTGGCAGACACTGAATCATGTGCAACTGGATGGTCCATAGGTCTGGTACATGAGACTAGCTTTATTCCTTCTCTAAGCGCCAAGCAAATCTTTTCTGACCAATCCATTTCTGGAGGGCTCATTCTGGTCACTGCGAAATTTTCTAGGCCCAAAACCTTTATCTTCTATGTCTAGAACCAGTGTCGAATATGAAGTGGATGTTTTTACTATTGATGGCATCCTTATCTGTTTTCTCTCCGGAGAGCTGGTGGATAGTTAGCAGTGGCACCCTAGTTCATGTTATAATGTGCCCACAGCGGAAACATTCTAGACTATTATCAATGGATTGACTGTATCGGGTGATCGTTGCGGTAGCCTAACTGTGCAATATCTCTTCAAGTGGCCAGTACGCACGTATTTAAAATTATGCGCCTATCTCATCCTTTTTATTAAGCTTATTTGTGACATCTTCTAGTTTCTGTTTATGGTTTGACTAGAAAATAACACCACATTTGAGCAGTTTAACTCAGTGGCATTAGGAAATGCAACTAGGTCTTCTTCTGTGAAGAATAAGAAACTGCTTACTCTTTACAGAAGAAGACTTAGGTGCATTTCCTCATGCCACTGAGTTAAACTGCTCCTTGAAACTCATATATTCATAAATACAGTGGTTGGTAAACCCAGACAATACAAATTCCTCATCTAAAAACAGCCGCTTGTTTTACCACGGATCAAACGTGAATTCATGCTGTCTCGTAAGATGTACCAAACGTTTTCCCCAGATATTTAAATTTGTGTACTTAGTGTAAACTTAGCTTAAATATTGTTGTTCATTTACAATTAATTGTTTTAAATCACATTTCTATTCTCTGAGTATACGTAGAAGTAATTTTAAAGTAGTGCCTCCGCAAAATCACTAGTAATGTGGCTTTTTTCCTTGGTATCTCATACATTGTTAATAGCAACTGTGTCTTTTGTACATTGACCAGGATGAACTACCATCCTTGACGATTGCCCCTCTCCATACCTTTTTAAGTTTCGCTTGAACTTGAGTTTTTAATACATTTATTGAATTCACTTGCACTGAATTATTTGAAATTCACTGTCAACATTCTGTTTTACTAATTGAATTTCAATATTTGCCTCATGATGAGGCCCTCATCTATATCTGATTTCACTTTAGTTATTTGGTTGTTTATGATTTAATTAGCACTCTTCATTATCTGCAACATTTACTCAAATCTTTATACACTTGTTGTGATTGATATTACAGTACTTGACAATGCTGTATATTTCCAAACGCTTCGGGGTCTACGTAAGACCCCGTTGTCAATGCCAAAAAAGCACAAAGGTAAGATTTAAAATAAAAATGTTTGAATTTCAGACAATAATATCCTAGTTAGCTTCGATGTTGTATCTCTTTTCACCAAAGTCCCTGTTTCAGAAACGTTAAATGTTCTAAAAACAAAACACAATACTCTTCTCACATTATCAAACTTGTACAACACATATTTTTCATTTCACGACACTCTGTTCAAACGAGTCCGTGGGCTCACCTTTTTCTCCAGTGCTTGCTAACATTTTCATGGAACAAATCGAAATCCAGGCCCTAAACTCGTCTAATTTAAAACCTTTCTGTTGGGTTAGATATGTTGATAATACTTTTGTTATTTGGCCTAATAGCAGAGATTCATTAAACTTTTTTCTGCAACACCTCAATGGTATACATCCTAACATTCAATTTACAATGGAAATCGAGTTCGAATCTTCTCTCCCGTTTCTTGATGTCCACATAACAAAAACCAACAATGATAGATTCTCAGACACCGTCTATAGGAAATCAAACCATACCAATCGATACTTAAATGTCCAATTACACCACCACCCTGCCCAATTGAGTTCTGTAATCCTATATTTGACTCTTAAATCTATCGAATTAACAGATATTGTCAATAGACAAAACTTAATAATCTTCAACAAATAATACGTCAATATCAACAACTCCCGAATATACCAACTCCCTCAGAAACAGACCAACAACACCAGAAAGCCATCCTTCTGTACATTCAAGGAGTCACTGACAAAATAGCACAGATTCTACACCGAGATCAAATAAACAGTCATCAACACCGCTCAAAGCTACATCGGTCGTACTATCAGGTGCGTCAACCAACGAGTATATGAACACTCTTTATCAGTTCGTAAAAATGATCCGACTTCAGCTCTCGCGCATCATCATATCCCAACAGGACACTTTATCAACTTCGAGGACAGTAGGACTTATCATATCCCTCAATTTCCGTAGGGAAACGCGAAGCTATAGAATTACAGAAACGATCCCTCTATCTAAACCGCCTTCCTACAGCACGGCGCTCCGTAATAGGCAGATTAAACAAACCAGACATGCTCACCAACACCCAACCAATCACCACCCTGCCCCCTTATAACGTAACATCCCCTTCTAATCGATCAATAACTATTAATAAAAGAAACAGAGCTGATTCACACTCAGTTCAGTTACCTAGTGACTTTTGGGGAGTAGGCAGATTGAGACTCCCAATTCGATCTAGACTCTGGAACTTTTTAATCTTTATCTCTTGATAATGGCTCCAAATCAGGACTTGAAATGACGAGTATTTAATAAATTTAGACGCGATTTTCACCCGTAACCTAGGCAAGTTCATGTATATATCTACATAATCGGGTTTGCTACAGTGCATTTATGTATCTACTATAAATAATATACATATTAAGTTTATTTATATATGTGTGTCGTATGTATACTTGTAATATTTACTAATTGGTATCTTTTCTCAAGCAGAAAACCTGATCTACCAACAACCCAAAAAGCAGTTAGCATTTCACAGCATTCTTCTCAGAATGCTCATTTATTGCTAGAAGGGGGGCACACTTCCATTCATCATGATAAAGAAAAGAGGCACAGTTTTACAGGACTTCCCAAGCCTCATCAAACCACTTCTACTCACAATAATAGGTTAGTACATTTGATATGTATATATATATATATATATATATATATATATATATATATATATATATATATTGTCTTTTTTCTAACTATATCTGTACTATTATAAAATAGTAAGTTTGTCTGTTTGTTTGTTTGTTCGGGCATCACGTAAGAACTATTGAACTGATTTTGCTGAATATTTTTTTGTTGCAAAGCCTATACTTTGACTTAAAATCTGGTAGATATTTTATCTCCCTAAATTGACAGAAACGGTAGATATAGTGAAAAAACTTCTACCATGTTGGGTAACACAATTACTCAATTGGTTCCACCGGAAAATATTAGATACTTGCATCAGCTTAGCTTTTATTCAAATTTCGGAATATGCCAATGTAACATCTTTCTTCGATTTAACAAAAATCAACTGATATAACGAGCGTAATTTTACAGGGTGTTCTGTATATAGGAAACTTAGAGCGGAGTAGAATTAAATGAATTTAAAAAATCTAAAAAAAATATATTTGGTGTCCTATAAGCATATATACAATGTGGTTGAAATAAGAGAGAGTAGAATTAGTTATACGAGGTGGCCTAAAAAACTTATATTGAGTGGGCCATAAACAGTTCCATATATCAAGTGGTTGAAAACGGGTAGAATATTTATAGTTTGGATAAAAAATCTTAGAAAAAAATGTGTTATGTAAGCAGTTAGGATCTTTGAATTATGTTCATCAGGTATTATAGTTATGAAATGAGTAGAAGAAATGTTAGAAGCAGTTGTTTATACAGGGTGTTTGAAATATAAGATGGAGTGAAATTATAGTTATGTTGTGGTTAAAAACTTGTTTTATATCCACAAGCAGTTGTACATATAGGATGGGTGAAATATATCTCGTGGAGTATAATTACAGCTATATAGGTGGGTTTAAAAAATAAGTAATGTAATGATCTACAAGCTCTTCCATTTACAGTATGTTTCAAATATAGGGTAGGGTAGGATTCTAAGGATAGAGGGTGGCAAATAAGTAGTTGCAAAAATAAAAGGTTGTTGAAATATAGGGTGGTGTAGAGTTATAATTATACAGGGTGGGTAAAAAATGCTAGAACAATTTTGTTATATAGCAGTTGCATATAGGGGGTACCTGAAATATGGGGCGAGGTAAAGTTATAGTTATACAGTGAATTAAAAAATGCTATATTGGTTGACCAATAAGCAGTAGCGTATACAAGGTAGTTATAATATATACAAGGTGATTCAAAAACTTGTTGAACAAAACTGTTGTATAGGGTGCCCAATAAGCTGTTACAGTTTTGTTGAAATATATTGGACATTGATGGATTTATAGTTATACAGGGTGGTACAAAAAATGTTATACTGGGTGGCATGTAGTGGTTGAAATAGCGGGTGGAGTAGAATTATTGTTAAACATGTTGGATTTTTTTTTGTAGGATAGAACATGAGCTGTTGCATATATCCAATATCTGAAATATGGATCGAAGTAAAATTATAGTTCATACAGTGTGATTAAAAGAATGTTGGAAAATGCTGCATATAAGGGATGGTTGAAATATAAGGTGGAGACAGATTATACTTTCAAGTGTAGTTTAAAAAAATAGATATGTAGCGTAGTCCATAAGCAGTTGCATATATAAGATAGTGAGTAGCCCAGAGTTATAGTTAAGAGTTTAAAAAATGTTATATTTGGTTGCCCCTAAGCAGATGCACACACAGGGTGATTGAAATATTTTGTAGAGAAAATTATGGTTATACAGGATGGTTCAAAAGTAAGTTATAATATTTGACAAATTGGCAGGATGGTTTAATGTATTTGCAAGTAGAGTTAGTTATACAAGGCAGTTAAAAAACAGTGTTGAATAAAATTGTTATATAGGGTGGCCAATAAGCAGTTGCAGTTTGGGTGAGTGTTTAAATAAAAGTTTGGTGTTAGGGTGCAAAACTGTGTTTTTTTCATTTGTGACACACCAAGGGTTCCACAGGTATTTCCATTAGGGTGGATCAAAAAATGTTACAAAAAAATTGTTATGTAGGGTAGACCATGAACAGTTGCATTCTACTATATAGAATATCTGAAATATGAGGAGAAGCAAGATTATTGTTTTAGAGTGTGTTTAACATAATGTTAGAAAAAGTTGCATATAAAGGTTGAGTAAAATATAGGGTAAAGAAAAATTGTACTTTAAAAGGTGGTTCCAAGAATATCTGAAATAATTGTTATACAGCGTAGACCATAAGCAGTTGTATAGCTGAAATATAGGGTAGATAAGAGTTATAATCAGGTGTTCAAAAAGTTATATTTGGTGACAAATAAACAGCAGCATATAGAGAATGGTTGCAGTATAGGGTGAAGTAGATTTACAGTTATTCAAAAAATGTTGAATAAAACAGTTATATGAGAGTTGACCCATAAGTACTTTCAGGTTGTGTGAAATATATTCGGAATTGGTGGACATCTGTACGCGGGTAACGGCTAGTACTATTATAAAATTGTAGTTGTCTGTTTGTTTGTTTGTTTCTTTGTTTGTTACCTCATCACGTAATAACTACTGAACTGTTTTTGCTGAATCTTTTTTTTGTTGCAAAGCTTATAGTTTGACTTAAAATCTGGTATACATTTTATCTCCCTACATTGGCAAAAACGGTAGATATAAGGAAAAAACTACTACCATGTTTGGTAATACACAATTGACTAATTGTCAATTGGTTCCACATGCACCAAATATTAGATACTTGCATCACTTAGTTTTTATATGCCAATGTAACATGTTTCGCTTTTAAAAAAATCAACTAATATATCAAGCATTATTTTACAGGGTGTTCCATATATAGGATAGGTGAAACATAGAGCGGAATATAATTACATGGGTTACAAAAATCCTTTAAAAAAAGTTATAATAGGTGGACCTTAAACAGCTGCATATATAGAATGTGTTTGAAATAAGACGTGAGTGGAATTAGTTATACGGGGTGGTTCAAAAAGTTCAACTGGGTGGGCCATAAATAATTGCATATAAAATGTGGTTGAAATAAGGGTAAGAAAGAATTATATTTATACAGGGTTGATAATAAATAAAATTTGTTATGTAAGCAGTGAGGATATTTGAATTATGTTCTTGAGTTATTATAGTTATGAAACGGGTAGAAAAAATGTTAGAAGCAGTTGTTTATAAAGTGTTGTTGAAATATAAGGTGGAGTGGAATAATAGTTTATAGAGTAGTTAAAAAAGTTGTTTAATATCCACAAGTAGTAGCTTATATAGGAAGGTTGGTTTAAAAAATATTACAAGCTGTTTCATATACAGGATGGTTGAAATATAGGGTGGAGTAGAATTCTAAGTATACAGGGAGCAACAAAAATGTTATATATTATTCAGGGTGGGTAATAAGTGGTAGAAAAATTTTGTTATATAGCAGTTGCATATTGGAGTACCTAAAATATGGGACGCAGTAAAGTTATAGTTACACAGTGTGATTCAGATTTAGAAAAATTACAGTGCTTTAAAGGAAGTGTGGAGAGAAATAATACTCTATAAACGTGGTTAAAAAAAATATGAGGGAAATTGTGAAATAGCGTGGTTCATAATCAGTTGCACATATAGGATAGTTGAAATATAGGGTGGAGAAGTTCTATAGTTAAGTATTTAATAAATGTTGTATTGGTTGACAAATTTTGTTTTATAGGGTATAACATGCGCAGTTGCATATATGGAGTACCTGAAATATGGAACGGAGTAAAGTCTAGTAACACAAGGTTAGAAAAAGTTTCCAATGAAGGGTGGTTCAATAAATATGAGGAAAAACTGTGAAATAGCGTAGCACATAATCGGTTGCACAGATAGTATAGTTGAAATTTAGGGTGGAGTAGAGGTATAGTGAGGTATTTAAAAATGGTAAATTGGGTAAACAATAAGAAATAGCATATACAGGGTTGTTGTAATATAAGTTGAATTAGAGATATACATACAAGTTGATCCAAAAAAATATTGATTAAAATTGTTATATAGGGTGCCCCATTGGCAGTTCTAGTAGTGGTGAAATACATTGGGAATTAATGGATTTATATTTATAGTTAAAACGTTATACTGGGTGGGCAATAAGTAGTTGCATATACATAGTTTTTGAAACAGAGAGAGGAGCTGTTGCATATATGCAAAATCTGAAACATGGGGCGAAGTAAAATTATAGTTATACAGTGTGATTAAAACGATGTTAGAAAAAGTTTGAAATATAAAGTGGAGACAAATTACACTTCCCAGGGTGTTTCAAAAAATATCAGCAAATGTTTATATATGTTAGTCTATAAGCAAATGCATGTATAAGATAGTTGAAATATACAGTGGATCAGAGTTATAGTTAAGTGTTTACAAAAATGTTATATTTGGTGGTAGTAGTTGCATATACAAGGTAGTTGAAATAGAGGGAGGAGTAAAAATATAGCTATACAGTTGTATGATTAACACGAATGTTAGAAAAAGTTGCATATAAGGGGTGGTTGAAATATAAGATAAATTATACTTTCCACGGTTGTTCAAAAAATATCAGAAAAATGGATGGATAAGATAGTTGAAATATATAGTGGAGCAGAGTGATAGTTAAGTGTTTAAAAAAATGTTATATTTGGTAGTCCCTAAGCAGATGCATATATAGGGTGGTTCAAATATTTTATAAGTAAAATTATGATTATACAGGATGGGTTCAAAAACGTTGGGACAAATAAATTATAATTGTTGACTAATTGGCAATTGGTTTAAAATATACATGAAAGTAGAGTTATAATTATACAAGGCGGTTCAAAAACGTTGAAAAAAAAATGTTGTGTAGGGTGGCTAATAAGCAGTTTGGGAGAAATAAGTCGTGTGGATTTTTTAGTTATTTAGACTGGTACAAAAAATGTTATTTTGGGTAGTAGTATAAACAGCCTGCATCAAAAACTGTTTAATTTTGTTATATAGGGTAGACCCTACTATGTGGAATACCTAAAATATGGGGCGAAGCAAAATTATAGTTGTACAGTGTTTAACATAATGTTAGAAAAAGTTACATATAAAGGGTGGAGAGAAATTATACTTTACAAGGTGGCTCAAAATTTTTTTAGAAATAATTGTTATATAGCGTATAGGGTGAGTAGAGTTACACTTATACAAGGTGGTTCTGAAAAATGTTGAATAAAACTGTAATATAGGGTGCACATGCATTTGGGTGAAATATATTCGGGATTGGTGGATTTTTTTATGTAGGGTTCACAAAAGTTAGAAAAAGTTGATATATAGGATAGTCCATATGCTTTATTTCTTTTTAACAGAATTGTTCATTCCATACACGGGTAAAACCGCCGGTAACGGCTAGTATATTATTACCGAACACTGTCAAACTAGCTGGAATTGTAGAGTTCGAACAAGAGGCAGCAAAAATCAAATGGGATATCAATTTTCACAAGTAAAGTTAGGAGGAAAGGCCAACAACTATTAACACTAGAATCAGGCAATGACCTATACCACTACGGACCATCAATAATCCATAAACGATGGAATAACAACATCATTGAAAATTCCGGTATGTAAGATCGAGTCGCTAGTTTAACATTTTCACTTTCGACAAGATGTTCTATTTAATTAATACAAGTTTTCCCCCCACCAACAAGCCATTCAGACGCAGAGATCGAACAACTATACAACGAAATCAAAATTACACTAGAAACTAATATCAGCCATTTCAAATACATAATCGACTTTAATGCCAAAGTAGGAACTAAACAACATCTGGAGGTGTAGGGTCTCACTGGATGTGTAAACGCAACGAAAGAGGAGAGAGATTAGTACAGTTCGTGCAATTGACTTCTTTGACAAAAATTCCCATAGGAAGCGGACCTGAAGAGCGTCAAATCCGTCAGTTAAGAATGAAATTGACTTCAGCTTGACTAACAATATCAGCACCATCAAAGATGTAAAAAAGATCCATAGTCACTATGAAATCTCCGACCAACAGCATAGATTATCTGAACAATATCAAGCACTTCTAGAAGAAAAGCTACAATAAGCACGCGATTAATGAATAGAATAGTGACATGTGCGAAGAAGACAACAACGAAACCAACATCATAAACTAAGTTCATAAACAAAGGCATTACTACACGAACGAAGACAATGAATATATAATCATAATTGTTAACTTCACAGTGTATTTTGAAATGTAAATGAATTTTCGATGCCAGCTGATTCACCACTTCCCTTCTCAACTGCACTGCTTTCGCGAACATTGGGAACTTTATCAGTATTTAGTTGCTAATTCTTGTAAACTCTGCAATACGTGTGTACTATTTGTGTCGACGGCTATTTATTTCGGAAAGGTAGTTTTTGGTATGTGAGTAATATTTTGAGAGAATTCGATTCACTTGGGTACAAAATAAAACATTACAATGCTGCCCTTCTTTAATTCCGATCTTTCCGATTGATATTATTCTCTCCATGATTAGTTAGTTGGTCCAAATGGACCACTTTCATCTTGGCGAATGCGATAGACAACATCGTTGATTTTCTTAATCATTTTGTATAGACCATTCCAAGCTAGTGTGAGTTTGGGAACTTGCCTTTGCTTCTCTGGGGCTGAGTAACCAGACCTTATCTCCATGTTTGAACTTAACCGTAACGTGTTCTCATTCGATCGCTGGTTACAAACATTTGCATCTGGGCTAGTTGTGCTTTGTCTCAGAGATCGGCGCAATCATACATTTCATTGGGCAGTACTTCTGGTGAACCATAAACTCACTCACATGGTAGACTTACCTCTTTCCCAAACAGTACTACTATACTTTTTTATAAAGATCGTATTAGCAGATTGAGTTTCTCCGTGATATCCCTTATCACTCCCTTACATACCCTTAGGTGTTGAATTTGTAAAAACAGTAGCCTATGTACCTGTTACTGAAGTCTCCATACGACTTTCTCTTTTGCATATTGGTATGGATATTGTAACGTTTTTTTTTTGTTGTAAAGGCCGTGGGTTCAATTTAAAATTATAAAACTAATATTCACTTTCACTTTTCTAGAAACTTTTATTTACATCGAATATACAACAGCTGATTCAAATATCACAATAAATTTTTTTCATATAAGCTTTTCGCTCCATCCACTCAACTTGCGATCGTCGCCTGCTTTCTTTATAAAACCAGCATAGAAAATTCTCGTAAAAATCATCATCACTCCTACAGGTGCCGAGTCTTTTCGAGAACCATTTTTTATCTCAAAGCGATTGTTGTCGTACTGGAATGAAACAGGGTCGGCTTTGGGTAAATTTCGTAACACTGCTCCCTCTTTAATTCTGATCTCTAGTCATTCCGTAACCTGTTTGACTATTTTTTTGGTAGCTTCGTCCATATTTTCCATGCTACGAGTTTCCATAAAACAAATTACGATTTTAACTGCACTTAATCCTTTAATTTGTTGTAAAGTCCGTGGGTTCAATTTAATATTATAAAACTAATATTTACTTTCACTTTTCTAGAAACTTTTATTTACATCGAATATACAACAGCTGATTCAAATATCACAATAACAATTTTTCATATAAGCTCTTCGCTCCATCCACTCAACTTGCGATCGTGGCCTGCTTCCTTTATAAAACCAGAATAGAAAATTCTCGTAAAAATCATCATCACTCCTACAGGTCTTTTCGAGAACCATTTTTTATCTCAAAGCGATTGTTGTCGTACTGAAATAAAACAGGGTCGGCTTTGGGTAAATTTCGTAACAATATTGTCTAAAAGTTCCTGTTTTATTTTAAAAAGTTTCGGTTTTATAATAATTTAGGTATATTTAAAAAACGACCGACTTCAAATGAATCAACCTGAAAACCGTTTAAACAGTAACAATTTTCTGACAGACATTTAAATTTGTAAAAAATATATTTATGTGAAAATCACTTTGACGTTTACGGACTTTTGCGCCTTTATTTTCCGATTTACGAAAAAACAGTGTTTTACGTAATAGATAAATGTACGGAACCAAGTCGGTGTATATGATTTTAGAATACAATTTAAAATATTCAAATTGTTTTAGTCGTTTTAGAGAAATCAGTGACGTTATAGAAAATTATAGTTTTGTAATATCCTTTATTATGCAGTTTAAATCATCAAAATTAGTTATGCCGTTTTCAGTAACCGCTGAGTATACATAAAAATGATGCCTACAAATTGTTAACCTCCTCCTTTTTGGAAGTGGTTTAAAAATATTATTACAGACTTCGTGGGTTCAATTGCACAATTTTTTTCACACTCTTTAAACCTCTTTATTTGACCAAAATAAATTCACTTATTTACAAAAACTTAATACTATATAGCTGATGTGCTACACCCTTTCTGGTCGTCCCGATCAGAATCTTCCTCTCCATGATACGGAGCCAAACGATTTAAGTGTACCACCTTCATCTTAGCTCTCGGATTCCGGCGAATACGATAGACAATATCATTGATCTTCTTGAGCACCTCGTATGGACCATCTCAAGCTGAGAGCTTTAGTGACTTGCCTTGCTCCTCTGGGGATTGTTTAGCGAGACCTTGTCTCTTAGAACTCGACTAAATTTGCCTTGAGATTATAGCGTGTCTTCATCTGAACGCTGGTGGCCGAAATCTACGTTCAGGCTAATTCGTGTATTGCCAGCGTGTTCTGTCGGAGTTTCTCGGCATAATCCTTAACTTTTTGGGGCGGTTCTTTTAGTGGGCCAAAAGCCAAATCACACCGTAATCTCAGCTTATTTCCGAATAGTATTCTGGTTGGAGCCAGTAGTCCTGTGCTGTGGTGGACGGCTGAAGGATAGACCAACAGCAATAGCGGAATAAGCTCATTCCAATCACGCTTGATGTTACTAACGACCTTGGATAGATGTTGCAAGGTCCTATTGAATCTATTCCATCATTCCATCATATTGTGGGTACAAGGGGGTAGTTATCGTTTTCTTGATGCCTAACGTGACACAGGTCTTCTGGAATAGGTTAGACTTAAACTTCTGAGCTTGGTCCGAATGCAACTATAACAGCACACCAAACTTGATAGATAGCTGTTCCACCAGCACCGTTGTCACCCTGGGGCCTGTTTCATAATCAACTTGTAGTGTTGTAACTTGTAGGATTTTGTTTCGAAATTCAACAAAATTATTCTACAAGTTACCAATATTTTGGATTTTACAATTTGTAACTTATAATCCCATTATGTAATTCGGTCAGGACTTTTTCTTTGGGACTACCAGTTGGGCTTAGTTTAGTTTCTCAGCTATCATTGCTCTCCTATTTGCTCTTCAATGTCCTATTCTATATCTTTAGGAAGTCTCATTGGACCCAAAATGACTTCAGAACGCCTGAGTGACTAGCTATTATTCCCAGCGAGGCCTATGGGCACCTTTCCGCTTTTGGGAAAAGATTGGTTCAATATCTGGGTTGGTCATTTGATCCTATTTGTATAGTTCTGTAACCTCACTCTGCAGTCACGTTGGAAATGCTTTGGACGTTTGCAATGATCACAAACGCATCGAGTTCCTTGTTTCTGTCCTGTCCCAATTTTTTTGTGTTTATTTCGGATGGAGGGACGACTCTGATTCAGCCTGATTGACGGAAACTGCTTGTACCTTTGGGTTGGACATGTTCATGATAGCCTCTACCTTCGACGTGCGTCATTATTATTCTTTATAACACTAAGTGTCAGATTTCGTTGAACTTCAAGTTCTCTAATTCATTTTATTAAACTTTGTGTATTCAATTGGTCTTTAATGTCCTCTGGTAGATCTGGGTACTCCGTGTATGTCAAATTCTGTAGACTTTTCTCTAGATTTTTGTATTTTCTCACTTGGTGTACCTGACTGCTCAATTGAGGGTCTGTAAGACTGTACGATAATATGGTATGTTGGATAATACTCTAGGGAAGTTAGTATTTTCAATAGCAAAAAAATTCCACAGATATTTGATTGGCTTTTCTTGAAGAATGTATATAGTATAACACATAATTAATTAATTATATGGAGTGTTTTTGCATTTGCAAATATCGCAATTTTAGCAATTTTTGTAACTTTTCAGCAACTGAATGAAAAGTTCTAGAGTCGAAAGTAAGTTTGTTTTATACGTAATTTCAGTAGCTACTAAATGATAGGTTCAGATAGCCGATTGGATAATTTGTTATTGAGTTATTCGGAAAAAAACTATAAAAATACGCAATTTTCAATCTTCCATAGTTATTGTATAAGATACGTTGATATTTTGAAACTCGGCAGAATCTTTCATTTCTACGAGGTAAATAACTTGTAAAAATCTCAAATTTACAGCTCAGAAGGTTTTCTTGCAAATCTGATTTCAAATCGCTTTTATTATTTCCCTAATACAAATACCATGCCAACTGTCTAAACTGTTTGCTGATAGCCCAGGGACGAGAACCGGTGGCATATCATAATTTGTTCATTGAAATGTTACAGTTCTATTTGTTCTATTTTTCGATATAACTTTATTTCTAATCATTTTACAAAAAAATTACATCAGACCATTTTTATAGATGGTGTTTTAAGGAATAATTTTCATTATAAACTTTTTAAATTTATTGTTTAGTTAACTAACTTCAAAGTTCATAACTATACATTAATATTAATGATTTGCCATAATTATATTGTTGACTTTGATTTTCTATGTTCTGACTCATTATTTCCTTTCTAAAGTTTTTTCATTTTAAAATTAATTGTGATACTGCGATCGACTTATCGACTTTGTTTCAAAACTCTGTGAATTAGAGTTAGCAAAACAATTACGAGGTTAAATCTATATCAACGGAATTTTTTTCATCAATTTATTGAATAACATTATACACAAATGATTGATTTAGCATTTTTCAATATATCCTCCTGCGTAATCTACACACTTTTTCCACCGAGAGTTGGGAGTTCCAGTATTCTCTGTTCATAGAATGTTTGAGGGCGAGTTGCAAGCCAACTGCGCATGTGCTCCTCGACTTCTTCATATATTCCAAATCGTTCTCCTCTCGGTGATTCTTTCAGAGGCAACTCAGGGCTATAAAGAGGGTTTTTGCAGTGCATTCCTTGTTTTTTGTTCAAAGTACGCGGCTTTTGCCTGCCGTAACAACTGGCAGTAGTAATCCACATTCACTGTACCTTCGGCATGTAGAAAACCAATCAGTAATTTTCCTTAGAGTCAAAAAAAATCGTGGCAAGGACATTTCCAGATGAGATGCGAGTTTTGAATTTTATTCTTTTTTCGCCACTTTAGACGATGCGCTTCAAAAATGCCTTCTCTTCTTGCTGAAATCTATTTAGAAGTCTATCAGCGATCTTTAGTTTATAGTCAACAACCTCGGAACCCATCGAGCACTAATTTTTCAGAAACTAAGTTGATCAATGATAATTGATTGAACACTTCCATAGCTAACACCCAATTCTGAGGAAATTCCTCCATAGTTAATCGGCGCTCACGTTCAATAAGCTGTCGAACACTATTGGCATTGCCAGCTGTAAGGTTTGTCATTGTGCGTCGATCATGGTTATCATTCTCGTTCACCCTTAAATTTTCTCACCCACATATACACACGACAGTGTACTATCCCCAAAATGTGCAAATGAGTTAGAATTTCTGAAGCTTTAAGGCTTTTACTGGTTAAAAACTATATGATAATCTGTTGCACAACAGACGAATGTAACTCTAGCTTAGTCATGACTGACTCTGTACTGACCACACATCATACAATAGGTATTAAGGACAAAGCCAAGCATACGCGCGTACCCGGCTGGTTCCCCAGTGTCCATAAACCAAACATCTACTCCAAACAACATAATCTAGCTCGAAACTGCATTCTAAGCAGAATAGCAAAATGTCCCTTTATATTTGATTTACCCTCGTATATAACGTAATTTGCTTGGAAAAAGCATTTTAAACGTCATGTCACTTCGATGACATGCTATTTTTATTCTACCGTGAGGGGAAATCAGGATCCCCCTCTACTAATATTTATTCGTTGCCGAATACCAAAATGCAGAATTTCAATTTAAATTTACAGACAATAGAACAAACCCAAAAAATATTAATATAGGATGAGTTGTACCGAAAGATTTGATAATTACCATGTTCCATTCAGATTTATTAAAAACTAATTTGATGCAGAATGGGAGCGTTGTAAACATAAAATAAAGAGCTCTCCATAAAAAAAACATTTGTGAGAAAACCTTCAAAGTTATGAAGTTGAAATTTTGAACATTTATTTTCGATGGGCAATTGAAACTTTTTGCCAAATTTTATCGTTCTAAATTGTGTTAGATTAGAGTTACGAGTTATTGAAAAATGCGCCTTTTACCAATCCTATCGATCATTTAGTAGGTTCTAAAAATGCGCATAAAACACACTTCCCTTTGATACTTTAAATTGTTACTCTGTTGCTGAGAAGTCACAAAAACTGCCAAAATTAGGGTTTTTGCTATTTTAAACACCTAGTATAATTAACTAAGAAGTAAAAATGTGTTAACAAAACTTTTTTTGTGTTACGCGGTGTACCTTCTTCAAGAAAAACCATTCAAATACCTGTGGAATTTTTTTTGCAAAAATGGCGTTAAAACAATGCTAAGTTCCCTACACTATAAGCTAAATAACAGGTAATTTATGTAACGGATATATAGTAATGGTCCCAATATGGTACTGTCAGGCATTACCATCGCTAGTTTATGTGTTAAATAACTTTTATGAGAGGGTAATTTCTCTTTTCCAATAATTTGTTATGATTTTTATATATTATATGAGATAATTCAATACATAGATCAAAATTGAGCTGTTGTTAATATTGTATTGTTATTATATATTAGTGATTTATTATCTTGATAGGCATATGCTATTAAGTAATTATAATAATTCTTGCAGACATTCTGCTGAAAATTTAACCAGTGACGGGCAAAGTGTTTGTGGCAGTCATTCGCAGTATTCTGAGAGAAATGCGAAAAGTTCTTCGGGACATACAATAACTGTACATGAGGTACAATTACCAGCAACATATGTAGCTCTATATCCATACAAACCACAAAAAGCAGATGAACTTGAATTGAAGAAGGGGAGTATTTATATTGTCACTGAAAGGTGAGTTCCTAGAGCTATATTAATGTATCCATTAGATTTATACTCTGTGCAAAATATATAGAAAATGCTAAAACCAAACAAACAGTACTCTAGACATTTTAAATTTGATGTTAGATAAATGCTTCTACAGGTATACAGTGTTGACCCAGTAATAAGTGAGAAAGGGATTGAAAATAAACAACTCAATACAAATGGTACATAATTAGTAATTTAGATTTGAGATAGAAAGTGTGCTCAATAAACATTATCATAACTAATTTTAATAGGTTGTACCTTAAATAATTGGAATTTCCCTAGCATTTGTGGGAGAAGATATATTTTAAACATCATCCGTCTATTCTATACGAAATATATTTTTTAACGATAAAGTCCTGGAGAAAGTTAGTACAATAAATTTCAAAAAGTTTAAAGAAACTCTTATAATTGCGGGCGTCCATTATTTCGTTGTAAGGTTACTAGAAAAGACGCATACTTGGTAAAAAATTCTTTACTCACTCCCAGAAATAGTTCAACTCATCGCATTATGTTTTTCATGTAACAAAAATTTCACTTCCTCAAGAGGAAATTGTTATGAATAAGAAGTGTAACAAGTAAATCAGAAAGATGATGAGAACATCAGAGCCCAATATGCTGAGTAGACTATAGCCCTCTTCAAATTGATGAACCAAAGGGTAAAAATGTAAAACAAAAATATATTTTGAAAGTGAAAATCCTTTGTTAAAAGATTTAATTTAAAAATATAATTAGAATTGGGTATTTGACTGTATTTTTAAACCATCTTTAATTGTCAATATGTTTGAATAAGGTGGCAGTATGTTTTTTCTTTATAGTTTTCAATATTTTCTAAAAAAATCGGGAATTAAATTCAAATGAAAATAAACAACACGTATAAGCTTTATTTATTATTTTTGGCGTAACGAACGTAGAACATTTATTTCATTGTTTTGTTTTGTGACGACTGTGTGGGTCTGTACGGTTATTAAATCATATCAGCTGTCAAGTAACATAACGGATTTATAACCTTATTTAAAATTTTATTAAACGGTATAATGGTTAATAAATGATGTTTAGTGCCACTGTGTACAATTAATTCTGCAGAAAAATGTGTATACATATTCCAAGAAATAAAATTCGCCGCTGTATATTCTGTTGATGTCAAGATCAGTTCTACACTTTATTTCTGTGAAGACCAGTTTAATGTAAGTAAACGTAACATACTTTCTGTTTACAGTATAATGGTTCCATTAATAGATATCTACTCAATTAAATTAAATCCAAATAAATTGTTTTTCACAACAAAACAAAGGGTTGGTCACAACTGAACTCATACTGTAAATCCACACATCACCACAGAACCACACCCAGAACTCACTTAGGTCATTTTCCTATGCACAGAACAAATTTTACAGCTAAATTATGCTAATGGCAGTGTCTACTTCATGACGAATTTCAGAGCGTTTTTGATCACGTGACTTTGCTATTTAAAATGTTAATTTTCTTTTGCGTTTATTACAAAATTAATTTATATTTCTTAAGAAAATGTTCATAAAGTAATCATTAGGGTTTCACCAGCCCGAATCATATTTTTAATATAGTCAGATACCCAATTGAAATGCATGAAGCTTCACACTATTTAGAATAAATCTATGCAACTCTAATACTCTAGGCAGACTAGATACACAAATTGAAAGAATATTTGCAGAAAAAAGCTACTGGGCAAAAATTATACATTATGTATTGTCGCGGCCCGTGGAAGTCCTTCATCCGGCCCGCGACCTAGTTCAAACTTTACAAGACATTAATACCTACCTACTTACACATTTGCTGTTGTGCATCTAGTGGCCCGCTACGGTTATAAAGGTACGAAACCTGGCCCTCCATAAAATTATGTTGGATACCTATGCTCTAGCTTTATTTATACTCTGCGCAGCACCATTGTGACTAGGTAGAAACTTCTGCAGCTGTGTGTTGTACTATGACCACTTCAAGTTTTTATATTGCTCGATAGTCTGCTCTCGCGATTTATTGTAATGCAATTAATTTAAAATTTTCTACGTTTAAAGAATCGTAAGTATTTTAACGGAGTTCAATAAAATTAGCAAATAGTTGTAAGCTGCTAATATCGACTATTCGTTAACAATCGAATTGTGTAATTGACATTTAAACATGTCTGACAAGAACCAGAATGTTTTGCATATTACAAAAAATGTGGTAAAAAAATTAAAAAATACAATTTGACGAAAACAAAGGGAGTGAAATTGAATTCAGTGGTAGAGATAATATGCTCATAAATATTTTCTGTTATAACTTGAGAAACTTAATAGGCGACAAACTTTTTGTGTTAACGTTTTAAATATATTTAGGTTGTTATATATAGAAAATTATTCAGAACAGAACAATATAATACAGGGAAATTTGCTCCAGAACCAAATTCCTAACGATTTAGGAGGCGGATATATTTGTTTTAAATATTGTATCGGCAAAAGTAATTCTGGATTTACCAATCCAAAGGAAATGTTAAGGTGAATAAGACAGAAACGTTAAAGTATAGTTTTTGAAAGTTAAAAATTGCATTAAGGACATTTTTATACCTGACTGTAGAGGGGTGATAATGTCTAAATTAGAAAAGCAAAAAAGTCATAAAGGAAATTCAGGTGATCATCTTTCTTTATAGGCGATAGAACACGATCTTCTCAAGAAAGTTCCCACTCAAAATGTTATTGAGAGCTTTGTAGACCCAATTTCTCAAAAATGAGCATTTATTTTAATAAACATCACCACCTATTTGTAATATTTTTTTAATGAAAATATTTTAAGTTATTTTTAGAAATTATTTAATTTTTTATTTTTATTTTTTAAGTAAACATTTATCTGTTTTAAAAATATAGTTATGCACTTTTAAATACCAGCTGTTTTATTTTCAATTTTGCTTTATAAAAATACATTGATTATGTTAACTAATCTCTGAAGAGGTCAGATGTAAATACCTATTTTGATTATTAATTTTGAGCTTTCACTTCTCGTAATGGTTTCTACAAAATATAGATAAAATAGATAATTGAAAATCGAGGTGTAGTACATAATTTGTAGAAACTGCCTGGAACACTAGTTCCCTCTTATAAAAAAATTCTCTCACAAGAGAGAATGAGAGAAAGTAGGTCTATGATTTGCCAACTAGTTTTCCTATATAATATTAAGGAATTGAAGGATCAGTAATCGTTTTCAAACATGGTTTTTCTCTGAAGCAATTTGTAGAAATACTAGTTTACTTGTCTTGCAAATTTTTAAGTGATTGATTAATTGACTTTTAAGTTTCCTCTTTGAAGTACATTTGACAGGATCTGTACCGCTATCTCTACAGAGAACGTCTCAATTCCTTCGTTATTTTATAACATGCAGACACTTTCTTTGATTTCCCTTTTCTTAGTGCGTTGCAGTTAATGCTGCGAGAGAGATCCACAATCGCCCTTAGATGCAACACCTTGATTTTCTATTACATAACTTTTCTGTATTTTACAGAAATCATTGTATGAAGTGAAAAAAATGAACCATCAAAATAAAATATACTGTAATATAGGGCCCCTAAGTAATTTTTAACCTAGTGTCTGTTGTCACTTGTTGAAATAAAAGTGTAGTGTTTGTTCTTATTATTCTGTTAAGGCCCTAGGCAAAGAGCACAGTATGACTGCTTCCTTTGCCTTAATATTTTTTGTTAATTAAGGTTATCGTTGCATAAAAATAATATAAACTATGTGTAGATGTTGTATTTACTAAATTGATCTCTATCAATACATCTACTGTTTGTTATAAATATTGCCCCATTAAACAGGATTAAAGCAAATTATTGTTTTCTGAATGATACTTGTGGCATATTTTTCAATGTCTAAGTGCTTCTTGGGAACTAACACCACAGTTTAAAGAAAATTGCTGTATATTCCAAACGTTTCGGGGTCTAGATCAGACCCCGTTGTCAATGGTTAAGAAACTACGGATTAAAAAGGCACAATTGTAAGATGTAAATTAAAATATTTGACAATGTGTATTATTTGATTTTTGACGTAACTAAGAGAATTTTATTTGTAATATACAGGGTAGCACAAAAATTTCTAAAGATCATATAATCATAAAGTTCCTTTCAAATTGGAAGAATTTGAAAGGGAGATCTTCAGAATTTTATGTGGCGCTCCTAGGTGCGACTTTGTTATAAGATAGTGCATTCGCCAAAAATGCGACCAAAGAACTTTGTTGATTCAGTGATCCCATTAAAATGATAAGGGAAAACCTAGGAAAAACCTTATGAACTATCCCGATATTGGGTTGTTCACAAGGACATGACCATTAGCAATTTCTTCCTTAATCATCGGCAACCAGGAACGACTGAATTCTACGGAGGTAGTAGCGATACAATCGTTTTCATTTAACAAAATTAAGGCAGACTCTTTTAGTTTTCTTTTGGTGTTGTGTTCTTATTTGTGTAATATAACTGAATTTTGAAACTGTCATTTATTACCAAGGTCCCAAGCATGTTCACACATTTGGGATTTTTCAAATTGTCGTTATTTTATGTAATTTTTGTGTTCGTTTTTTTCGAACATTCAGAGGTCTAGAGTCTAGAGGTTTCTCCAATATAAAATTTATTACATTCACACGGGATTTTATAAATGCAATTTTTTGTATTTTGAGTTGTGTTATTTGGTTTGGTTTTTGATATAATTGATTTTAGTGTATTTCTTGTTTTAAATGATGTTTTGATATTATATCTGTTTCCCACTCTTTTTAGTCCTTCTGATAGGCCAGGTTTGTATGGTATAGTTATTTTATTAATGTGATTATCTTGGGAGTCAGTGTTGCTTGGTGAAGCTTGATGTTGGTTGTTAGGGATTGTTTGGTATTCCATTTTGTTTAACTCGTTATTAATAAATTTATTTGGGTAATGATTGGCAGAAAGTACATTTTTTATAAACGTTTTTTCTTCATTGAATTTATTGATATTAGAACAGTTGGTTTTTGCTCTGTCATATAGAGAATTAATGATACCTCTTTTTACTGAACTTGGATGATTAGAGTTAAAGTTGAGATACCTGTTAGTATGAGTTGGTTTTCTGTAAACTTCTGTTTCAAATGTCGATTGTGTTTTGGTTATTAAAATGTCTAAGAATGGTAATTTGTTATTCTGTTCAAGCTCTAGAGTAAACTGAATAGTTGGTTCTGTGTTGTTTATGTCGTTAAGTAATGCATGTAAATCCTCAAGATTATGTTCCCAAATAACGAATATGTCATCAACATAACGCCACCAAACCAAAGGTTTAATCTCTTTTGAGAATTGTTTGTTCTTCAAATTTTTCCATAAAAATGTTGCTTAAAGCGGGAGACAAACAGGAACCCATTGCCATGCCAAAATCTTGTTGGTAGAAGTCATCATTAAGTTGAAAATATGTTGTCTTTGTACAAAATGTTACTAGTTCCATTATTGTATTAATGGACAATTGAGTACGTTGATTTAGTAAAGAATCTTGTTCTAATCGTTCTTTTACTATGGGAAGTGTTTTGGTGACAGGAACATTATTGTATAGATTCACAATGTCAAAACTTGCTAGTGTGAAAGTATTTTTGTATTGTATATGTGGTAATTTTTCTAAGAAATGTGCGCTGTTTTTAAGATGAGAATTAGACTTACCAGTAAGTGGTGAAATAATTGTTAAAAGGAATTTTGAGAGCTTACTGCATGGAGAATTTATGGAGCTGACAATTGGTCTTAATGGAATGTTGGGTTTATGAATTTTAGGTAACCCGTATAAATGGGGCGGTTTAGAATAGTGTGGAGTAAAATGTTTACGTTGTTGTTTTCTGAATGTTATTTGTGGCATCTTCTAGTTTATTTTAGATTTTCTTGGGAATAATACCACATCAGAGTTCAAACTTGTGTATATTTTAAAACCAAACGTTTCAAAATCCTGTCGGATTTCGTTTTCAATGGATATAAATTTATAAAGTATATTTCAATTTTACTTTATAAATTTATATCCATTGAAAACGAAATCCGACAGGATTTTGAAACGTTTGGTTTTAAAATATACACAAGTTTGAACTCTGATGTGGTATTATTCCCAAGAAAGTTTACGTTGTTGTTCTGTAAATTCATGTTTGTGATTGTAAAGTAAGCGGTATATTTTGTTTTCTATAGAAGTTGTTGGATCTTTGTTTAATTTTGTATGTTGTCCTTGGTATATTATGTTTTGAATTTTGAATTCGTAGTCAATTTTATTTAAAACAACCGTAGCATTGCCTTTATCTGCAGGTAAAATCTTAATAGTGCTGTCATTTTTTAAAACTTTAATTGAATGTAATTCATTTCTCGAAAGGTTATTTTTTGTATGCATAGGTTTTTCTAGTTAAATTTTTGCTCTTATTCGATACTCTTGAACTTCACCATTGTTTAATTTGTTTGCAGTTTGTTCTATAGCACTGATGATATCAAATGTTGGAATAGTTTTTGGGGAAATTGCAAAATTAAGGCCCTTTTGTAGAATTGAGGTTTCAGAAGCGTTTAACTGTTTGTCTGAAAAATTAATGACAGTTTTTGACAGATCAAAATGTTGGTTTTTCACATAATATTTCGGCATATTTTTATCGGAAAGAAGTTGATTAAATTTACGTAAATGTGTTTGTTTTTGAGACCTGAATTCACTGTTGTAACTTATAAGAGTACTATTTTTAATTCTGTTAAATTCATTCTCTGGTATTCGATAAGCAAGAAAGTTCTGTACATACCCAATATCTTTTTCTAATTTAAACTTATCGTAACGATGAAATTGTATGCGGTCTCTAATAGCAGTGAAGCTTGCTCGTTCCAATATGCTGTGAATCCTTCTGCCTACGTACGGTTGACGAAATCTTAATCCTTTGGGAATAATTCTTATCTCCCGACATCTGCACAAGAATGTCAAGCTATTCTTGGTTCGTGCAAGCTTCTTATAAGTTCCTCTAAGTCCCTAAACGCTTTGGTTACTGCAGTCCCATGGCTGATTTCTAGTTGCTTTCTGAATGATACTTGTGGCATATATTTTGTTTAAATAATAAAATTCTCTTAGTTACGTAAAAAATCAAATAATACACATTGTCAAATATTTTAATTTACATCTTAGAATTGTGCCTTTTTAATCCGTAGTTTCTTAACCATTGACAACGGGTTCTGAGCTAGACCCCGAAACATTTGGAATATCCAGCAATTTTCTTTAAACTGTGGTGTTATTTCCCAAGAAGCACTTAGACATTAAAGCAAATTAGTTGTGTAGAGCCTGTTTTTATTCTACATTGATAGTTTTACTGTGGTATTACAGTTAATAACTGCAGAATGGTGCATTTTCAAATCATTTCCTGCAGCTATGTTCAAATTTCTTGTTATTTATTTTAATAGTCAAACAAACTATAATATTCCCATAGATTTAAGAGATTGATTCTTGTGACTTTGTTTTAAAATGTGATAAACAAGAGTTTTAACATAAATGGGTTTATATGGATACTTAAAATGCTTAATGAAAGGTATTTTATCCAATAAAGTTATGTAGATTAATCCAAGTAGAGAAGGAGATCCGGGCGTTAATATTTCATAAACGAAATATAGATAAACATGAACATGCATTCATTTTTCTAGACTTGTTTCTGACTTTCCAAATAAGTGAATTCAAATTTGGATTTTGAATCATTAAATTTGCACAAGTATCCTCCAATCAGAAATAATATTAAATAATGAAATTTTCAGATGTCAAGATGGTTGGTTTAAAGGAACATCCAATCGAACACTGAAATGTGGTGTTTTTCCTGGAAACTATGTCACTTTAGCACGAGGAGTCCCGAATCAATCTGGAAGTTTTAGTAAGGACAATGCTAATGACTTAAAACTACCTGTAAGTTTCACAAAGAGTGGTAAAAATATAGTGGCCTCAGGGCGTTCAGCTTCTAATCCACCTGAGTTGCCTCCCCGATCGACAAGTCCAACAAATACAATTTCTTCAAGTTGGCATGGGCACCAGGAACAGAATGTTCTGCCCTTAGGTCGCAGTAGTAGTGCTATAATGACTGGTGTTTCTGCGCAGCCTCCTAATTTGAGCAGTCAAGGGCTTGCTAAAAGTTCAGATAAGGTTGGTTTGACGTTTACTCTACTAACTTTCTTTGGTATTATTTTAATGTGGTGGCTTGGTTAATTTTTGACCCGAATAAATTATTGAAAATTTGTGAAAATACATTTTTATTTTCATAAGCAGGCAATAAATGCTTTTGATTGTAATTGTCAAGTGTAATTTTTTGTTCAATAGACAAAGGAACGGAAGGAGAAAACCACAATTAGCCTCATGAAAAGGCTTGCTAGTATGAAGAGATCTAAATCTCCTCCACCATCTACCTACTCTATGGATAATCCAGTATTTGAAGATTCTAGTGTCAAACCAACAAAATCACCAGTTCATCCTGTACATGTAAGGTATGAAAGGGAAACAATGCATGGCTTTTTGTGCTTAAATAATATTAACGCAAACCATTAATGCCACATGTTAAATTGTATTTCTGTTAAATATAGATGTTAATTAAAAACATAAGATTAGATGCAAATATATTTATTGTTGCTTGGCAGGTATGTATGCAGACCCCAACAGATTAATGTCAAGTAAACTATATAGTATATATATATATATATATATATATATATATATATATATATATATATATATACATTATGTACTTTGTGACCCATTTCGCCCAGTATCACCTCTCTAAAATTTATTGGTTGGTTAATTTTGATTTGACTTTTTTAAATTATGAAGCAAGTAAATGTCTAAACATTGCTTTGGATGTTTAAATATGAAAGTAATGGCCTACTAGATTAATTTTTCTAATAAAATTTAAAAAAAGTAGGTTTGAGATTTTTTATTCAAATTTTGTTAATCCGTTATATTCTTAGTTATTTAAAATAACTATATACTAAACCCAAATTCTTAAATTATAATGGAGTATTCAATATGTCCTTAATTTCTGTGTTTTCATTAAATAAACAGCAACAAATGTGGAAATTCCTAAATCACTTAGTTATTCATTTTAACATCAGATATATCAAATTATTCCCCCAAATTGTTGACCGTCACTAGAAACTGCCCTAAATTGTAATTAAACATTCTATGTTGTTAACAAAATTTGGTACGGAGTCAATTTAAATAAATGAGAATGTAATGATGTAGTTTGATTTTGCATGTAAAATCCCTAACTTACTTTTTGCAACACCCAGAAAGAGATGTTTAAGTTTAATATTATTTTGGTAAAATGTAGATAGTAAGGAGTAAATTATTAAAATTTGAATAAAAAATACCAAAAAGTATGAATTTTGTTTAATTATGTTTGTTAATAATTTGTTTGTCCACCGGTGTTATCTGTACACTCCCCAACACGTATTGGCATTGATTCAATAAGGTGGCCTGTTTCTTCTCGATGAATATTATCCTGTATTTAATGTCTTAGAACCTCCAAAGTCCGTAGGGGCTGGGGATAAATTTCTGAACATTACACCCATCATGTCCCAAACAAGTTCTATAGGCGAAAAATTGAGCAATCTGGGGGCTATGACAACAGATTCACATGGGTCTCTTCAAAAAACTAACTCAAGCAAAATGAGGCCAAGCATTATCTTGTTGAAATATGGAATCCATAAGCCGATTAAGGTAAGGGAGAACATATGCTGAAGATAACGTTGCGCTGTCATGTTCCCTCGAACAAAGCGACCTACTTCCATGTGCAATAGCAGCAGAATCGAGATTCATCAAAGACGACCTGATGCCATTCCACAATGCCGTCGATGCTCAGCGGTCAGAGGTAACACAAGATGGGGTCAATAATGTTGCAGTCCAAAGGTCCTTATACAGCGGTGAACCGTTCGGACACTGGATTTCTGTTCGTACTGTTTACTCCTTACTATAGCAACTATGTTTTACCAGAACAATATTAAATTTAAACATCTTCTTCTGGATGTTGCGATTTCGTTGTCAGTGCGTATGTAAGCATTCAGATCTTTGCATATAATAGAAACATATTACGGCTGATTTAAATTTAAAAAAGTCGGACCAAAATAAATTTGGTCGGGTAATAAATAAAATTAATTGAAATCTAACTTTTGGTGGAGATTAAGACATAACTGCCTTGCTATACCTAAATGCTTCATAATATAATGATATGATTGTTTTTATTAGTTTAAAGTCATGCATTAACTAGACACAAATTATATTAAGATAAAAAAACATGGATATCAGCCTTTATCTGTGATCCGTTTCTGAATATAGGCTTCTCACATTATCCCGACTTGACCATACAATGTATGGCATCACACTCCCTCTAAGGCACTCATAGGGGAAAATTCACTAAACCCCAGATATCCTAGATATCAAAAGGGTTTAGCTCTGTGGGAGCCCTTGCCAGGTTTTCAGGCCCGTGGTTGGAGTCGTGACGGCAGTTTCCCATGAATTTCCTGACCGTCCGGGCTGTCCCTAACAAGACGGCTTTTTGCATTTGTTTGTAAAGATGTTCGTCCAGACCGAGGTATTTTAAATTGTTTAATAGATGTTTTGGGACTAGTCCTGTTGTTGACATAACAATTGGTACAGTTCGTGTGTTGTTCATGTTCCACTGAGTCTTGATTTTAAATTCCAAATCTCTATATTTGGTTATTTTCTCAGCCTGCTTGATATTTATATTATTGTTGTTGGCAATTGCTATGTCAATTAAAGTTGTTTTCCGAGAGACTTTATCTACCAAAACTATATCTGGTCTATTGTGAGCAACAGACCGATCGGTCAGTATCGTGCGGTCCCAGTACAGCTTGTAGTTGTTATTTTCTAAAACAGATTCAGGTTTATATTTATAGTATGGTAATCTTACCGACTGTGATAATTCATGTTTCAGTGCTAGTTCCTGGTGAAGTATTTTTGCCACAGCGTCGTGTCGTTCTTTGTATTCAGTTGCAGCGAACGCTTGACAACCTCCTGTGATATGCTGGATAGATTCAGATGTTTGGCAACCGTACCTGCATCTATCGTTGTTAATGGAAGGGTCTTTAACGATGTACTTTAGGTAGTTCTTAGTTGGAATTACTTGATCTTGGATTGCCAATATAAAGCCTTCCGTTTCAGGGAACATATGACTAGAGATCAACCAGTAGTTCGACGCTGCACTGTCGACATAATCTTGGTTGATGTCATTTATATGTCTTCTATGAAGGGGCTTCTCTTTCCATTTCAGCAGTTTCTGATCTGTGGTCTGGTGGTGTAATTGGACATGTTGTTGTGTCAGTCGCAGTGGTGTTGAGTCATCAACCTGGCACATGACTCTATGTAGATCAGAAAATTCTGCGAGTTTCTGGAAATGACTGCGCAAAATAGAAATTTGTTGATCTAATAGTTTACTTAGATCTGTCAATCCTCTTCCTCCTTCATACCGTGGCAAAGTTGTACGTTCGACAGAGCTCTTTGGATGGTGATTTTGAGCTTTTGTTAGTAAAACTCGAACTTTTCGTTGTAATTGTTCAATGTCAGTCTTGCACCAATTAACTATACCGAAAGAGTAACTGAGCACTGAACACGCATAGGTGTTAATAGCCTGAAACAGATTTTTACTGTTTAGTTTGGTTTTCAACAGTCGCCTTACCCTTCTATAAAACTCTGCTGTTAGGTCCTTTTTCATAGTCATGTGATCAATACGTTGAGCCTGCTTTATTCCAAGGTATTTATAAGTATGACCTTCCCCCATAGATTCAATTGAGGTGCCATCTCCCATTTCCTCTGCTGTATTTTGCCTTTAACTATATTAATAATTCGGCATTTGTCTAAGCCAAATTTCATATGGATGTCACTAGAGAACCCTTCTACTGTTTTAAGCATATTATGCAGCTGTTGTTTCGTAGCTGCCATCAACTTTAATGCTTGTACGTTGTTGTGTTTGAGACTGAACCCAAAATTAGTCGAATTCAGTTTGTTTGAGAGAGGGTTCATGGCAAGGCAGAACCACAACGGGCTAAGAGAGTCTCCCTGGAATATACCCCTTTTGATTGGAATGGGGTCAGTTTGTATCGAACAGTTGGCTTCATTCAGTGAGATTTTGGTTTGCCAGGTGGCCATGGCATGTTCTAAAAAGTTAATAATACAATTATTCACTTTATAGAGTTTCAGCACCTTAATGAGCCAATCATGTGGAACTGAATCAAAGGCCTTTTTGTAGTCCACATATGCCATGTATCGTTTGGCGTGGGCTTGATTGCAGACAACGGAATCAATTATCAGTTGTTCTTTGCAACCCATCGAATTTTTCGCGCATCCCTTTTGTTGTTGAGTAATTATGTTGTTCACAATGTTTGAAAATGCGATGATTAATGCATGATGTTTTGAGTTTGTATAAGGTTGGAAGGCAAGTGATTGGTCGGTACTTTGCTGGGTCCTGTGCACATAGGTTGTCCTTTGGTAAGAGGTATGTAGCACCATGCGTAAGGAAACTAGGCATCTTGTGTGGGTGGGCAATTACGTCATTTATAAGGGCTGTTAGTGTTTCGTGGGTTGCGTACAGTTTCTTTATCCAGTAATTTTGTACACCATCTGGTCACATTATTATTATTATCTTGTGCCTCTCAGATCTACATCTGTCTGACAATTCTCTTTCTATCGGTCGCGTAAGATTGCCCCGTGGTCTCCTAATCAAATCGTTATTTTTGCCAAATGGCCATTGTTCATCAATTATGGCCTAAGAGTCCACCGTTTAGCTGTATCGTTAAATTTTTGTTTTCTAATGCCCTATTTAACTTTCCAAAGGCAACCCAGGATAGTCTTTATCATTTGCAAACTTGCGTTTTTTATTTCCTCGTCTAAGTTTCGTCGTATGTTCTAAATAGACATAAAAAAGCCGGCTTTTTGCAGTTCTTGGTAGTAAGTTCTAGGGATCTAGTACACATGACATTTGTATTTATTAGATTGATGTTTAGACCGATATCTCTTGTTATATAATTTGTTTTGTTCCTTATTTGATTAAATCGCATAAAATAGATAATTCTGCCATTTTAATTCATTGATTAATTGTCTACATATCAGAGTAGATGCACAAATTTAGTGAAGTTTTTTTGAGTTAATGATAAATATTATATCGCGAAATGAGTTTCGACATCCAGGAGTTTCAGACTCCAAATCGGGAATCGTACTGTGTGTACCGCCGTTCCCCTGTGATTCCTAGGATAGAAATCACACGAAAATATTCGTAGGTTTACTAAAACCTGTCGAAGAAATTACGATACCAACTTTTCGGGATTTTTCAATCCATTGTCGAGAACCATCATCAATTGCGCTCCCTTCAACTGATGACGTCTCGAATAATTATTTGTGTTTATAGTACATATAACTGAATTTAATATTTTATCGCGAAATGAGATTCGACATCCAGTGGATTGAAAAATCTCGAAAAGTTAGTATCGTAATTTCTTTGTCATGTTTTAGTAAACCTACGATTTTTTTCGTGTGATTTCTATCATTGGACTCACAGGGAAACGGCGTTACACACAGTACGACTCCCGATATGGAGTCCCTGTGACCTAGATTTTCCTGAAACTCCTGGATGTCGAAACTCATTTCGCGAGAAAATATTAAATTCAGTTATATGTACTATATACAACAACAATATTTTGTCTTGCATTCAATGGATTAAAAAATCTCGAAAACTTAGTAATGATAAATATTTTTAAATAAATCTGAAGGATAATAACACCAATATATTGAAATTACCTACAAATTTAAGATAACATATTTTCTTGTAAGCGCAATTGAAAATTCAGTTTTGTGGTAATAAACTGGCCATAATACGATTAATAATTAGCAGTTCTAAATGTAGTTCAGTTACTATACTATCAGTTAACATATTTTGCAAATAGGACAAAATAAGTAAATGAGAAATACCAATGAATCTGCATCCCAGATCTAGACTAATGGGATCCAAATTGTGTGGCTTACTAAGTAATAATATTTATTTCAAGGATGGCAAAAAACAATAATGTTGTCTCTACAGTAATTCAACATTTAGAGTGGATGTTGTAAAGTGTAAAAAACATGTAACTGTTTAATAGCAGAATACATATATTGCGATATGCAGATCAGTTAGAGATTATTGATAATCATCACTTGACATATAAATCAGGAAAAACCTTATTTGTGGTTTAAAATTTAAAAAATCTGCTTGATAATAAGTTCAGTACATTATAAAACCACTTACAAATCCAATTGTTTAATTTCAATTGTAAGCGCTCAATTTTGCAATACATTTCGAGAGATAGATAGGTATGATGTATAACTCATACAATACATAAAGCACTAGGGCACAACATCGTAACAAATTCAAGCGACGGCCGAAACGACATAATTTTAGCAGTGATCAGATAAAACCTGTCCAAATCTGTACGGGCCTAATCCACTGCCCGATTTATACTATCAAAAACGGTTCTCGTCAATGGGCACACCTCAATGCATTTTTTTTTGTTATAGCTTGGGAAAAGCTTTCACTGGGGCGGATTGGATGTTAATGAATTAAGCATATTTTTCTTCTTTATAGGAATGTAGAACTCATTATTTGTATGGTTTAACTTTAGAGACTAGATATGTGTTCTTAAATACAACAATGTTGATTTGTTTTTTAGATTTTTGCGCGAAATTACTATTAACATAATGAATTCATTCTAATTGGTATTTTCTATGGTTTAATTTTGTAGCACTGTTGATTATAAATATGTTTTTTCTCTAAAAATTATGCGTTCCATGATATGACTATTAAATGAAAGGTTTGTTTGCTGAGAATACAAAACGTTACGTTACTTTAAATTCAATATGGAGAACGACCCAAGGTGATGAATTATTTTCAATTTGATACACCTGAAATATTAAACAAAAGCTTTTTTAAGTTTATTTTAATTAATAATACTATTATATAAAAACTAAAAACTGTAGTGCGTAAAAGTCACCAACTAAATAGTGAAAAACAACCACTAATCTGTATATCTTTGGATAAACTATGACTTTCCGGGCTGTTGTAATTTCGGCCGATTGTTTCATCTGCAAGTGCGGCAGCCATCTTCAGCGGCGTGGAAGTGATACCTCGTTAAGTGCTAAACCGGTTATACTTATAATTCACATAAATAACCCTAAAGTGAAGTGAATTGTGGAGACAATAAAATTAATTTTAATTTTGGTGGAAGTGACATTATTTTTAGTGCTCACTTTTTCAAAAATTTGAGCGACCCATCTTTTTCATAGTAACTTGTTTAGTTATTATGTAATTTACTTATGTCGGCGTTCGTTTTAAACGACTTTTCATGTACTTTGAATAATATTCTATGAGTGTTTCCAGAAATATGTTTTCCGTTATTTGATGTTTGTTTTCTTTGATTTCTTATATGCATCATTTTTACTTTATTGGCTTTTTTTGATAAAACGTAAGGTTTTGGAGGTATAACAAAAAGTAAGAAGAAAACTTCATACTGTATTTTTTGCTAAAAACTTTGACTATTGACTTTTGGGGTTATTTAGCGTGAAAAAATATTTCACCTCCAATGTCTGTCCCCGCTCTGATATGGACAATATAAGGAAGACAATAATTACAAAAAAAATGTGCACGTCGAGCATATATCGAATACTAATATTTTGGATTTTACAAGTTGTAATTTGTAGATTTACGAGACGAAATTCTTTAAGTTACAAAACCACAAGTGACAAGTAGATTATGAAACAGGCCCCTGACTGAATAAAAATAAGCTGACTTATTTATTTTTGAACTTCTCAAATATTATATGATATTTGAATTTGAATGATGGTTTGAAAGAGCGTTAGCCGGTCACTTTCAACCAATCTAACAGCATGTAACGCTCCCTTCAATTGTTTTGACCGTCAAGGCCAGCTATGCAAGATTTTGAAGGAAGAATGTGTTGAATAAAAATACATTCAAGAATAGATGTGAAGGTACCTAACTTACCATAACAAATTAGTGGATGATTTGAATTTATTTATATTTTAAATAATACATACAGGTGTGGAAATTCGTTCTCTGGGGTCGGGTAGAATCCCATGCGATTTTGAATCAATCAACGCAATACGCACCAGGAGAATGAATTCGTTGTGACGCCGGTTCGGAGGTGTTCGGGCGGTAAATACTTTTTTTGTTATCACCACATTTCACTGTAATTTTGCACCGTGATTATTTTAAAATGTCAGTGTACGCTACCGAAGAGAAAATTCAAATAATTAAATGGTATTATTCTGGTAGCACTGCTCAAGAAATCATTGGTCGTTTTGCGTTTTCATTTGAGGAGAGGCCTATTCCTTGTGAAAACACAATATTGAATGTCATCAAAAAATTTGAAACCAGGGGATGTGTAACTAACTGTAGGAAGTGTGTAAATGTCAGTGAAGAACCAATTGTTCAACCTTTAAGTGATGAGCGGGAGCGTCGTGAAATTGCTGTTTGTAGTTCGGCGGAAATTAATTTTCCGTGCAACAGTACCACCATTTTAGAAGAACTTGATATTGGTGCTAGAACTGTTAGGAATATTTTAAAAAGAAATAAATACAAATGGTACAAGTTACAGACAACTCAGGAAATATTTGCCGAAGACCATCAGAAACGGAGTGATTTTTGTGAAGATGTAATGGAAAGGGCTAACAGAGATGATAGATTAATAAATCATATTCTGTTTACGGACGAATCAGCCTTTTCATTGCATGGGCGCCACAATCCTTCGGTTGCTGTAGGTTATTCCAGTGAAAATAGCACATTAGTGTTGTAGGCAAAAGTCAGTATCCCCAAAAAATTAATGTATGGGCTGGCATTTTGGGAAACACCATCATTGGGCCATTTTTTATTGATGGGAATTTAAATGCCAATAAATATTTAGATCTTTTAAGGAATGATATTATTCCAGCAGTTCAAGCACTATCCATCAATTTCAATGAAATTTGGTACCAGCACGATGGCTGTCCCGCTCATAACGCTGAAATCGTGCAAGCATTCTTAACAGACATTTCCCGACCGTTTGATTAGTAGAAGAGGTACCATTTCGTGGCCACCCAGATCTCCCGATCTCGCACCCAATGATTTCTTTCTTTGGGGACACATAACCCAAAAAATCTACCGTTATCAGCACGACCGTGCTAATAATTTGGATGACCTTAAAGCCAAAATGCGACAAACTATCTATGAAATTACTCCTAACGTACTTCAAAATGTTCAGAGAGAATTTTATGATAGATTAGGATATTGTTTGGCGCAAAATGGAGGTCTTTTTGAGAATTTACTTCACTGATATGTTGTAAATAATTATAAGGTTAATGATTAATTTCTTATTGACAATTTTTTTAACAGTTACTAATTTATTTTATTTTTAAGAGTATCTATTTTATTTCATTTTTAAAACAGAAAAAATGCTCGGAAATCCGTATTATTTGCGTAAATTATCTCTCGACGAACAACATACTACTTCGTTGATAAAACCTTACTGACGAGGAAAGGGACGGACGGTCGCTCTGTGACGATCGATGCTCCGCCTCCCATACGATACGATATTCTCGTGCTTTACCTTGAATGCTCGTGAAACGACAATCCTCGTCTCGTGCATATAGTAGCAGTTCCGTCCTTGTTTCACGTTAGCATTCTCCGACCCCAGTCAAACGTTTTCCATACCTGTATATTAAAATTACAATGAGATGTTTATTTTACTTAAAAGTCCGTCACTTTCTAATAAAAGCCAGGATTTTGCAGGAATGGGCCCATGTAATCTAAAATAAATTTTTTATGAGATAAAATACATGGACAGAAAACGGTAAAAAGATTCGGCCTTTAATTAATATTAAATATAACATTTTTAAACATAAGTTAATACATATTTTGGGATATGAGACTGAAAAATTTTAATATCCTTAAATTAAGTAATAAAACCAATTAGAATCTATATTCTAATATTTCAGAGTTAAAGATTTCAACTCGTAAGCAGAAAATGCAAGCAACCAACTCAAAAGTTAGTCTTAATATTAAAAAATAACAACAAAACATAAGAACATATTAATAAACCACATATCTTGAAGATTCAATATACATATGTTTCATTAATTTTAATGAAACACACACCTAGTAATTAATGAATATTTCTGTTTTGTATGGAAAATATAAGGAAATACACCTTGCTGTTAATTACCTAATGTTAAATATGAAACTGAAATCTTGAACTTTTCTCATTGAATTAATAACTTATCTTTACCACCATGCTATAATAAACTAAGGGCTAACAAAATTTAAATCAAAGTCATTACAATAAAGATGGCCATGACTATCAGAGATGCCAGATCTAACTGTTTATCTTGAATCTTGTTAATTCAAGATTTTTGAAATCTTAATCAAATTATATTAAAATTTATATAAAATTAAAATGAATCTAAACTAAAAGTATAATATATATAAATTAATAAAATATTATCAGCAATAAATTATTCAAATAAAATTATTCTGATTTTAGTTGACAAATCATATTTACAAATCAATGAAAGTTGCAAACTTTCGAAAGCCCAATAAATGGTGATTATTAAGTAATATGAATTTTCCTAGGTTCTATTTCAATAGCATGATGATGTGGAATAATTTTAGCGACGGTTGTAAATTTGTCAGTTTTTCGATTAATTTAGTTTAGTCTTTCACTTCAAGTCAATCCATCTGATGCTTTTCTCTCCAAGCAATCTGGCGGCACTGTTAGTATTATTTGCTTGGCATTTACAGTATGGACGTAAATAATGAATTTTGTATTATATTTTATTTCATGAATGAACCAATATTATAAATTAATTTTAGCATTCTGCACTGAAGGTCGTCCGTAGCTACTAAACAAAACAAAAATAAGGAAAGTCAGTTGAAGACCAGAGTCTGAAACTGTCCTGTGCTTGTCGTCTGCTATTTTAGTAAATCTTTAACTGCCTTTGCATACACCCTTAACTCTACCAATTTGTTTTGTTCTATTATGTTGAATCGTGTTTTATGTTGCAACTCTTTCGCACTGTTATTAATTTTAAAATTATGTATTTTATTTTGTTTATAATTTATTGTATAAGCACTTCTAAGGTACGGAAATTGCATACACTATGGAGAGTTGCAGCAGTTGCGATTGTGGCTGAGGTAAAAGCAATACTTTGGTGCGTTTAGTAAGCCAGCAAGTCAGTCTTGAATCCAATTAAGATCTAGAGCCTCTCTTAGTGTTTGTAGGCAATGAATCCTTTAAAAACTTATGTAATGCGAATTTATTGCACAAGGCTTATTCAAGAAAATAGAATTGCTTGATATTTCAGTTACCGACATTCACGTGCCAGAACGGGAGTAGAACATTTGTTTGGCATAAGTATATACAGTAACAGTTAGAATTTTGTTAAAAAAATAAAAGAATGTAGCAAAACCGTTCACATTACTAAAACCGGTTGTGCTTTGCATAATACTGCAATAAACTTCGTGGGTTCAAATTTAAATTTTAAAACTGATATTCACTTTCTATAACTCCATTTACACATAAAAATCCAATATTTACAACAGCTGATACCAAAAACCATTTACATCAAAATAATAACACGACTATATAAGCTAAACTAACTATGAAATGTACACCTGTCCAATTTATAATCCACATCGATTTTCCTCGTAGTTCTAGGCGGGTATTCCATTGTTTGCCCAGCGTTCGATGCCAACAAGTTTTTGCTGACTAGAAGATTCGTGACTAATTTAGATATCTCCAGCGGCGGCGAATATAAATTTTATAACACTCCCCCCCCCTTTAATTCTGATCGGCCCGATCCTCTTGACCACCTCGCATGGAGCATCCCAGGCGGGTTTAAGGTTTAGAGATTTACCCTTGCTCCTCTGAAGGTTGTACAGTCAGACCTTGTCCTTCTCTTAGAACCTGACTGAATTGGCCTTAAGGTCATATATTGTCTTCATCAGGTCGCTGGTGGCCAAGATCTGCGATCGAGCTAGTTCGTGTATTGCCAGCATTGTTATGCAAAGGCCAGATAGCAGGTTAATCTCAGCACTTTTCCGAATAGTACCCTGGCTCTCTCTACTTTGTTTTGGATAGCACTGATTTTATCTTGAACTGTGTTTTGAATTGAACTGATTTCAAATGTCACCTGACTCTGGATGGAACGATGTCCTCTACTTTGATTTCGAGAGTCTCCACATTACGTTTTAGGATCTTTATGTCATTTTTTATCTCAATTATGTCTGATTCCACTATTTGCATTCTGTCATTAACTGTTTCATTAACTTGCGATACTATTTGCATTAATTGTTCAAATCGCTATTGTCTTTTTAAGTCATTATTTTTCTTCAAATATTTTAAATTGATTTTGTTTCTTTTCCTTTAATATTTTAAATTCCGAAATTATTTCATCGTAAAAACAAGGTTTTGTAGCTTTTTATCGATATTAGTTATAAGGTTCTCTAATTCAGTTTTACGTTTTTCATCGAAAGATTTCACTAATCTTTGTTGAATCTCTCCGTCTAGTCACTTTTTCCCAGGATCTGAGTTATTTTTTCGTCTAGTCCATCCGTGACCTGTTTGAATATCTTTTTGGTAGTCTCGTCCATTTTTTCCATACTTCGAGTTGTCGCCATTATTCAAATTACGATGTTAATTTTCTTAATCGCACTTGCCGAACACCAATAAACTTCGTGAGTTCAAACTTAAATTTTAAAACTGATATTTACTTTCACTTTCTAGAACCTTATTTTAGGGTTGTAACGGAGGTCTCTTAGCGGAGGCATAGGTGGATGCCGAGGTGAAGCGCTTTGCCATATCCTACCATCGTCAGAATTTCTATTCCCTGCTTTTCAGTTAAACCATACTTTGAAACTTTGCAACTGCACTTAAAACTACTGATTATAAGTAAAATTATAGTACAGTTTCTATGGAAATAAACAAGTGTTAAAAACTCCAGCATTAAAAAAAAAGTGTTTCCATTCATGCGACCACCAGCAATTAAAAAAAAAACAGAGTAAATAAATAGGTTCAAACCAACAATCATCATATTTTTACGGTTGCTTTCTTAACTTTAGAAAGAAATGTATTTTTTTAATAAAAAACATAAAACATAAATTTATTCAACTCGTTAAATACAATTACAATTTATAAATAAAAGATTTGTATGTATACAATAAGTAATTTGACTGTTTTCTGAATGTTATTTGTGGCATCTTCTAGTTTATTTTAGATTTATATCCATTGAAAACGAAATCCGACAGGATTTTGAAACGTTTGGTTTTAAAATATACACAAGTTTGAACTCTGATGTGGTATTATTCCCAAGAAAATCTAAAATAAAGTAATTTGACAACTAATTAAAAAGAAACAAGTGAATACTAGAAATCTAGTGAGAGAGACAATTGTCTAAGAAGAAACTTCTAGTATGCAATTATAGCTTCTCAAACTCTTAATTTTCGGCATAGGACATTGTACATGAAGAATACTTAGAATTCAATGCAGAATTCAAAAATAAAATAAAAAACAAATGTTTCCATTTGAAAAAATTGATGTTGATGCTCGCAATTTATTTCTGTCTGTATTGAAAATAGTATCGATATTGTGTCTCCGTAGAATTCTTTCTGTCCGTGGTACCCTTGACATACGGTAAATAAGCCTTGGTTATTGGTGTCTCATGGTCCTCGTCCGTTTGTCTCGGTTTTGACTTTAGGGCTCTTTGAATATTTCGGTCTGTAAATACGTTTTGTCTGTTTTTAAACTGTCCATTTCCTGTTTTATGTTGTCCTGGTCAGCTAGTATTTGTGATCTGGTTACTAAAGTCTTGACGACGGCTTGTAGTTGGGCTGGGTGGTGATGAGAATTAGCATGAAGGTATCTGTTGGTGTGAGTTGTTTTCCTATATACTATATGGCCAAGGGTTCTATCTTCCTTCCTATTTATGAGAACATCAAGGAATGGCAGTTGATTGTTGGCTTCAACCACCATGATAAATTTTATTTTGTGATGTATGCCATTAAGGTGGTCTAAAAAAGTGTTGAGGTGTTCCCTCCCATGAGGCCAAATCACAAATGTATCATCCACATATCGCAACCATAAACTGGGTTTAAAAGTTGCTGTTCTTGGTGCCAACTCCTCAAAGTTCTCCATAAAAAGGTTCGCTATAACTGGTGAGAGTGGCGATCCCATTGGAGCTCCTTCCACTTGTTTGTATCGTTGGTTCTCGTAAACAAAATAGGTGTTCATCAGACAGTGCCTTGTTAAGTCTACAAAGTGTTGAGGTGGTTTGTATTTTTCTGTTATGATATCCAAGGCTTCGTCGATAGGGATGTTGGTGAAAAGGTACACTACGTCAAAACTTACAAGAAGACACTCTGGTTGTAAGACCATTTTTCTAAGTATTTCGATGAAATGTGTCGAATTTTTCACATATGAGTCTGCCCCCTCTGCAAACGGTTGAAGTTGTTGGGCTAGGTATTAGGCTAGCTGTTGTGTTGGGGATCCAATTGAGCTTACTATTGGCCTCAAAGGTGCACCTTCTTTATGTACTTTTGGCAACCCATAGAATTTCGGACATCTCGAGGACTTTTCACGCGGAATGAGTTGCAGTTGGAGATTTTTGTCGATCCTACTTGCTTGGATTTTGGCCTTGGTTGTTTTCTCTAGATAAATTGTTGGGTCAGTAGTAATTGGTTTATATGCTGGATCTTGCAGCAATGTTTGAATTTTGTTTGATTAATCCGCTGTATCTAAAATTACAGTCGCATTTCCTTTATCAGCAGGTAGAATGATAATGTCCTTGTTGAGGCGAAGTTGTTTCAAGGCCTCATTTTCTTCTATAGATAGGTTCCTTTTGGGTGGTTTAGACTTTCTTAGAACATGTGACACATCTTGTCTAATTATTTCAACGGTGTTCGCAACTAATTTTGAAACTGCTGTTTCCACGCCACATATTATGCTCTCTGTTGGTATGTGAGAGGGAGCAATAGCGTAATTGAATCCCTTAGCCAACACGCCAATCGAGGAAGAGTTTAATTGGACCGAAGATAAGTTATAAACGGTTTTATTCGTTTCCAATTGCTGTGAGGTTAGACTGTGACCGTTTTTTCCGAGAAAATTCGTTTTTGGGCTTCTGTTGGAGCTTCAATTTGTTAAATTTTGTCTGTTGTTGCATTGTTGTCAACTCTGCCTTCGTTTCGGCCCTAAATTCTCTAATCTCATCGAATTTATCCCATATTATCGGGTGGAGTGCTTACCTGTAGGTGTATATCTAAGAGTTTAGTATTAAGAACATCCAAATCTCTTCTGACATCACGTATGGCTTCCCTAAGTAGGGCACAACTAGCTTTTCACAAGATATTCTGTGTTTTTCTGTTGTTCTTCCAGAACTTTACCGTCATGTTTTTCGGAATAACTCCTTCATCGCGGCATCGTTGTAAAAAATGCAGATCGCACAAAAGTTTACTACTACCCGTCCTATAACTCAACCGGAAATAACAAATCAGCAGGCGGGAGGCGTGCCCACTGAGCGCCAAGGGCCAATCACAGGCAGCCGTTCGCGGTGCCAATCGATAGTCGCCGAGCCGCGTCTATTAATAGCGCGGGCGCTCCTGAAAATGTTAGTATTCGAGTAACTAGAAGTGAAAGCAGAAGATTACAATTATGCGAACCGACCTGAAGAGGGCAGATGTGACAAACAAACAAAATCCTTTATATAATTTTTCTCCGACCAATACGAACCGAGATACTGTATGTTGCTACAATGGTAGTCGCCTAGGTGGTATTGTTATGGGTTGAGCCTTCCGGATATTCTCGCGATAAATTGCTTGGCATTTTGCTGTTCGTTTGGTGTAAGGTGTGTCAAATGGTCGGCAAACTGTTCTAGAAACTTTTTACTGGATCCTGTCTCCTTCACCGAAGTGTGGTCCGTCCTTCGCAGTTGATGATGTTTCTACTGGCTCGAAACAAGCAATTCGGACGTTTGAGGTATCTGGTATGTCTCGTCTGTTTTTAACTATAGTTCGTCCAACTAAGTGGTCATGAGCTGAATGGACCCGGGACCGGGAATTCTGGTTGAGGATCTCGCTACAATTTTTATGGAAGTCGCTGAGATATTGACGGGCCGTGTCAATACCCAAGGAGTTTGTCCAACTTAAAATAGCCTAATTTTAGAAAAATTGGAGTTTAAAGAGAAAACGTTTTTTTGCAATTTCGTAATTTTTCACCCTCTCCTTCAAAATATCCCCGAAAATACTGGAGATACGAAAAAATGATAGAGATATAGCCGTTTAAAACCTCGATTTACGAGCGAACACCACCTTATTCGACCCCTTTAAACTCATCCCATTTAAAATCTAAGGGATCTTAAGGAATTTAATTAACATAGTCTTATATCATTCACCTGATGACGATAGCAGATACACAGCTATTGAAACGTTGTGAGATCAACCACTTCAAGACGATAGAAGTCCAAGGAAACTTCGAGGAACGAGTTATATTGTCTACCAACTTCAGACTAACATAGTCTTATAGCTCTTGAAGAGCCCTTCAGAATCGTTTTTGAAAAAACTTTTTATCACCAAAAATCCTAGTAATCTACAAAACCAGTATATTTAGCAGTAATACGTTATATGTTTCACTATTTCCATTCAAATCGAAAGACTGACGAAGAAACATTGTTCATGTAAATGTATGTAAATATGCGATGTATTTTTGTGTTAATATATTTTTTAAATCTTTCTATTTAGATCTATTAATTACTTTATAAAAATTGTAATTTTACCAAATTATACCCATATTAAAGTTTACAAAGCTGTTTTATAATTCTTGACAATTTGGGGTAGTTTTCACCCTTAAAAAATAAACAGTGCCCATAAGCATGATATAGAATTTGAAGTAGAGGGTGAGACCAGCCTGTCTATTTTCAAATTTTTGTGCAAATCGGTGCAAGATGAAATATTTTTTACATTAAGCTTTAACAAGGGTTGATTTTTAAGAGTTGAAACATTATGAAATTGTATCCTAAATCATAAAACAATCATTATTTAACAAATACAAACCAAATTTTATCCATATTAAGGTTTAAAATGTTATTTTCTAATTTTTTAGGGGTAGGTTTCATCCTTAAAAAAAGCGTAAACGTCACGATATAGAAAATGAACTAGAGGGTGAAATGAGCCCAATCCCATTTTTTTACAAATAGATTCTGGACGAAAAAATTGGGAGGTTTTGCCGTTTTTTGAGCTTTATTTCCTGTACTACAAACTTTTATTATTGAAGTAAAGAAATTAAAAGTGCTACATTTAAAATTTTTAACTACTGGGTGTGAATGGACTTTAAGAAAAAAAATAGAAAAAAATATTTTATTATAAACTACTTTAAACACTTAAATAATATAAATTGTCAAGAAATGTTATAATTGCTCCATATACAGGGTGCAATATAATGCCGTGCAGATATTTTGGCACTTGATAGTGCTGGTCAGTGTGAACTAAAAATTCTTAACAAAGATATATTTATTTTGTATCATATCCGACTTTATCATCCTAGAATTAAGAAATTTTACAAGTAATATGAATTTGCAATATTATAAAGAAACTCACCTATAATTCAGTTATTTTTCCTGAATGCTAGTTGTGACATCTTTACTTAATGTTGATACACTTATTATATTATTAATAACACCAACTGACTTAGCTACCACATCAAAATATTACATTCAAAGCAAATAATTGTCACCTTAGCAATACGGTCTGGGCTTACAGGACGAAAGCAATTTTAATCCGATGTTGCTATGATTTCTGTTTCATTAACTCAATTCAAAATTTAAATTATTTTTCTTTAGTATCCCTTCAGTTGATAAGGATGATTGAGGATTTTGTTTATTGTACTGTTTAATTGATAAATTATTTGCAGTTTCGCCAATAAATAGGTAAATACATATGTAAGTGCGTACTTTAGTTGACCACTTTGAACAGTTTTTTCTCGTAAACCATAAACTTTTTGATATATGCATACAGGACTTTTTTTATTTACACTTATCAGTTCTATCATTTTACCAAATATCTGCACTGCATTATGTTACACCGCGTATATCTCTGCTTCCCAGCTTGATATTTCACAGTAAGTAAAAGTATGAGAATATTGGTTCTATTTTCAATTTAAGTTGTAGATAAACTGTCAACTACGCTTTGCAGTGTTTAATTGATTGGTGATTGGAAAATTTAAGCATACAACATTATTGCAACTCATAAAATGGAATCACATTCAAAGGTGGAAATGACAGATATGCACTTTATGTACGGCCTAGCGGCTGGAAATACATCAGTAGCGGGGCGTATGTATGCAGCAGAGCATACCCGAATAGAAGACTTCCTTCTCGACGGGTATTTCAGAGGATCCATCAACGTATAAGAGAAAATGGTTCGTTCCAACCAAGAGCAAATGATCCTGGCACAGATTTGTAAAAACACCGGTGATGGAAGGAAATGTATTGAGTTGTGCAGGACAATCCAAGAGTTAGTGTAAGAAGTGTCGCACCTATGCATAACATAAGTTTTTTCGTAGCTTGGCGAATTCTTTGCGAACAACTACTCCATACTTCTCATATTTAGCGTGTTCAAGTTTTAAACTCGAATGACTACGAACCTCGTCGGCAGTTCTGTAAATGGTTTTGCAAAAATCGAAGCAGATTCCAAATGTTGCATCTCTTTTCATATCGCTCATGAATGGGCTGATGAAAATCCACACAGCATATTTCAGTCCAGATATCAGATTCAGTTTTCCGTCAACGTTTGCGCAGGCATTTTAGGCGATCGGCTAATCGGACCGTTTGTATTGCATAATCGATAGAATGGTGAGGTTTATTACAATTTTTTAGTTAACGACTTGCCAGGACTTTTGGAATATGTCCCTTTAATTGAACGCCAAATCATATGGTTTATGCAGGACGGGGTGCCACCCCATTACCTACATAATGGAAGACAACACTTAAATGAGTTGTATAGAGAAAAATTGATAGGCCGAGGAGGTCCTGTTCCCTGGCCTCCACCTTCCCCTGACCTTAACCACTGGACTATTTTTTGTGGGTTCATCTTAATGCAGAGGTTTATAAAATTGTGACCAATCAGCAACTACGGAAGGAAATTGAAACCGCGTACATGGAAATAAGGCAAACACTTAGAATTTTCGGGGAAAACTAGCACAAAGGTTCCGAATCTGGAGCCGTTCCGTGTAATTGCTGTTCTCCCGTAACTTCTAGAACAGAATGTCACGATAGAATTTTCAGGTTACTTCACCTGTCAGAGATATTGAATACTCTCTTCGAGGTGTCATTCCTAGCGCAACTGATGAAGGTTCTCGACTAGAAACAATATATGATCTTACGTTCAATGGATTGAAAAATCTCGAAAAGTTAGTATCGTAATTTCTTCGACAGGTTTTAGTAAACCCACGAATGTTTTCGTTTGATTTCTATCCTAGGAATCACAGGGGAACGGGGGTACACACAGTACGATTCCCGATTTGAAGTCTCTGTGAGCTAGATTTTTCTGAAACTCCTAAATGTCAGAATTCATTTCGCGATAAAATATTAAATTCAGTTATATGTACTATATACATAAATAATTATTCGAGAAGTCAATCAGTTGAGGGGAGCGCAACTGATGAAGGTTCTCGACTAGAAATAATATATTGTCTTGCGTTCAATGGATTGAAAAATCTCAAAAAGTTAATATCGTAATTTCTTCGACAGGTTTTAGTAAACCCACGAATGTTTTAGTTTGATTTCTATCCTAGGAATCACAGGGGAACGGCGGTACACACAGTACGATTCCCGATTTGAAGTCTCTGTGAGCTAGATTTTTCTGAAACTCCTAAATGTCGGAATTCATTTCGCGATAAAATATTAAATTCAGTTATATGTACTATATACATAAATAATTATTCGAGAAGTCAATCAGTTGAGGGGAGCGCAACTGATGAAGGTTCTCGACTAGAAATAATATATTGTCTTGCGTTCAGTGGATTAAAAATTCCGAAAAGTTAGTATCGTAATTTCTTCGACAGGTTTTAGTAAACCTACGAATTTTTTCGTGTGATTTCTATCCTAGGAATCACAGGGAAACGGCGTTACAGACAGTACCATTCCCGATTTGGAATCTCTGTGAGCTATATTTTCCTGAAACTCCTAGATGTCGGAATTCATTTCGCGAATAAATGAATTTTTGTTGTGTTAACCCGTCAATTTTGCCCCGTAAGCAAAATAAAATTTCCAGTCACCTCTCACTGGAAAGCTTATAAATTCTTAGAAAAACTAATTTGCAATAAATTTCATGATATTATTCTATAAAATAAATATTTGATATTTGTTCATATACATATCAGGAACTATATTCCTTTTGTTCATTAACTGTTTACCTATGTGAAAGCGCCTAAAAGATGATCAAATAATAATATGCACTCTTAATAATTTATGCAATAAATCAACCACAACCATGCTCCATATTAAAGTCTTGCTTGGTTGCTTGAGTACTAAATAACTAATACAAAACACTCCATACTTTAAAACATCTATTAAATATGTATATATTATGAAGCATTTTAATTACAAAAATTGATTGAGATACTTAGGAGTCACAAATTATATTCACCTCCTTTATTAATTCATATGTAATAGTACAATTTTTATGTACCAAATGTATTCCTGCTTATGTGCATGTGATGCAATGTGTGTGTTTACCTCTAGGTCCGGTTCGTGTCCCAGTCAGCTGCTTCAAATGCAACATAATGATCATCACCGTATGTTTGGATCTAGTTCACAACGACATAAGCATAAAGAACGCCCTACTATACTCACTCACAGTTCCAGGTGTGTTTTGCACTAAGTCATATAACATTATAACAATGCATGAAAATATGAGAATGTATACTAAAACTGTCTCATTAACTCTTTATACTGTTATTTTCTTATTTAACCAACGAATATATGAGTTGATAAGATCAGAACAAAAAAATATTTTACATTTAATGCGTCAAAAGTTTGAAAGAAGTTATATTAAACTTCCTATTGTATAATCAGGGCCTATTTTCTGAAATGGGATTAACTTTCTGAATAATAGATCTCCGTTGTTTTTGTTAAGTATTGTGACACTGAGAATATATGTTATGTTATTATCCGAGGTCGGGGGGTTGTGAGTGTTGGAGCTGCTTCCCAGAGAGTTTAAATTTGTTGGGCAAATTCAGAAATGGTACTGACTTTAAATGGGCCGTTCAGTCACAGTTGCAATTTAAAAAAGTAATGCACTTTTTTAATTTTAATCTCTGCTTTTATAATATGTAATATATAAATGTCTTCAGGCTCTCTGATTGATAGAAATAAGCCGTAAGTTTTTATTAAATTGTCTTACTTCAGTAGCAAAATACTCATTTTTTAGAGGGTTAAATGAGGTAGACAGAGGCTCGGGCCAAGAAAATCTTCAATAGGACGTTATTATTTTTATAAAATAATACCTCCAAAAAATGTATTGTGTAATTTAAAGTTTACCAGACCAAGTGCCAAGTAAACTTTTCAAATGCCGTCGAGAAAACTCAAATTGGATTAAAATTTGATTTTTGGCGAATTTTTGAAAATGAAATGTTTTTGAAATTTTTAACTTTACTTAAAATGCTCCCAAAAATCAGCGTTATTAACTAGAGACTTGAAGACTGATAAAACTACTTAAAATTACAAAACAAATGACGTTTTGTGAGTTGAATTCGATTAACTGGGCTCCGAGATACGGCCTGTCAAATACCCTACATTTGACAGGTCTTTTTTGTGTCTTTGATAGGCCCTATCTAGGGCCCTAAGGCCTAATTCCCTGCCGGGATTAGTTAGCAATTACGCGGATGAATTCCCGGAAACCACCTAAATCATATATATATATATATATATATATATATATATATATATATATATATATATATATATATATATGAACTAAGCTAGGTTCCGGGTGAGAACCGCGTCTGAATTTATTGAATACTCGACGTTTCGACTCCTGCTTTGGAGCCATTATCAAGAGACAAAAGTGAAAAAGAGTTTCAGAGTCTAGATCGCACTCGGGGCCTCAATCTGCCTACTCCCCAAGAGTCACTAGGTAACTGAACTGAATTTGAGTCTGCTCTGCTTCTTATATTTATAGTTAGCGCTGGGGTAGAAGAAGATGTCACGTGATGAGGCTGTGTTGTGATTGGTTGGGTATTGGTGGGCGTGTCTGCTTTGTTTAATCTGGCAATTACGGAGGACCAAGCTGTGGGAAGGCGAGTGCTGTCATCGCGTCTATTTAGACAGAGAGGTCTTTTCTCTATTTCGATGGCTTCGCGAATAGTGGATGCCCTAAGAGAATTGAGAGATATGATAGTCCTACTGTCCTCGAAGTTGATAGATTGTGAAGTTACTTCTCAAAATCTTCTATCTCTGTTCTAGACAACCTGGAACTTTGTTTAACCTTTCAAATTACAAGTATTTTGATGTAGTTTGCTAATCTTTTACAGTTTTGCATTATATTTTTGGAAACTTAGAGCTCACGCTTTGTACCTACTGTAGAAATTTTTTCTTCATGTGCGTCATTTTTTTCGAGCAGTTTTCACACCATTGGCATGTAAATACAATGTTTTTTTTGTCCGAACGAAATAACATAAGTTGACGCTGCCCACTAAAAATTTTCGAATATGAAAAGGTCTATTCTACATTGATGGTATAAGGCTGCAGTCAGAGTGGCTCCGGTATCGGCAGAATTTTGTCTCTGGCGTATACGGCCGAATACGCCTGTTCGAATGTTGTGGTCAGATTCATTCAGTTTTCTGATAAACCATGCCATTAGACAAAATGGAATTTGATTCGCAAATTTAGTTATTGGAAATGAGTCATTTGCTAAAAATATTATTGATCGAAAACGAACCAGATTTTTGGATAAATCCTAATTCAAAAAAGAACCCAACCAAGATCTATGTGATGATAGGTCTTATCTCTTGTATACCTACTCCAATGCTTTGCTTTCAAATACTACAGTAATTAATTTTTCAGAATCAACCATACAATTTTTTTGAAATTAAATACTATTTTAAACTAAAAATATTAAAGAAATTGAAAGTATCCCAGACTAGACTGGCGTGCACGGCCGAAAAAAACAAATTTATTTGTTTTCGTCCGATACGGCAGTTTATAACGGTGCTACTGTGACCCTAAGGGCACGGTCAGAGTAGCACCGGTATCGGCCGAATTTTTAACTCTGCCGTACACTGCCGAAGTCGGTCAAAAATCAAAACAGTGTTATCGGACGAAAACAAATAAATTTGTTTTTTTCGGCCGTGCACGCCAGTCTAGTCTGGGATACTTTCAATTTCTGTAATATTTTTAGTTTAAATTAGTATTTAATTTCAAAGAAAAAATTGTATGGTTGATTCTGAAAAATTAATTACTGTAGTATTTGAAAGCAAAAGCAAAGCGTTGGAGTAGGTATACAAGAGATAAGACCTATCATCACATAGATCTTGGTTGGGTTCTTTTTTGAATTAGGATTTATCCAAAAATCTGGTTCGTTTTCAATCAATAATATTTTTAGCAAATGACTCATTTCCAATAACTAAATTTGCGAATCAAATTCCATTTTGTCTAATGACATGGTTTATCAGTTTTCACCAGAAAACTGAATGAATCTGACCACAACATTCGAACAGGCGTATTCGGCCGTATACGCCAGAGACAAAATCCTGCCGATGCCGGAGCCACTCTGACTGCAGCCTAAGTCGCGACACGACAAAACAGAGCCAACTATCGATCTATGTTTATATGTAATGGTCTTTGTCTTGAAACGGACACAACTAGCATTGTTTTGACGTGTCGCGACTTATACCATCAATGTAGTTTTGCTCTCAGGGTCTGGACATACAAATTCTTGCTTTGTTGCTTTAATTTTGCTACCACGCTACAAGGTACTAAAATACTATAATAGTACCCATAACCTCAACACTGCGTTATAGTATTAACATAAATTAAACATTATTTTTGGAGCAAAAGTGAGTAATCTAATACTATAATACGAGCAATGTTTGTATATATATATATATATGTTCTGAGAGGCTTCCGCGGTCATTATTATGAACTAAGCTAGGTTCCGGGTGAGAACCGCGTCTGAATTTATTGAATACTCGACGTTTCGACTCCTGCTTCGGAGCCATTATCAAGAGACAATGGCTCCGAAGCAGGAGTCGAAACGTCGAGTATTCAATAAATTCAGACGCGGTTCTCACCCGGAACCTAGCTTAGTTCATATATATATATATATATATATATATATATATATATATATATATATATATATATACATATGTATATATATATATATATATATATATATATATATATATATATATATATATATATATATATATATATATATATATATATATATGTAATTGGTTCTGGAAAACGGCTCTAACGATTTTGAGGAAATTTTCCCATTTGCAAGTTTCGATTGATAGAAATCGATTGGTGAGGGTCTCATTTTTGAGAAAAATCGTTTTACTGAGAAATTAAATTATTAAAAATGTTATTGACAGTTTATGACAATCAAGGCGGCGACTTTGTAACTTGAAGGCGTTCAATACAGGGTAATTTGGTAACCTACGTAAGAGTGACTCCTGTTGTAAAAAATCTGTGCTTGTATGTTCCGAACATGTAACTATTTTATGCCTCCGTCATATTTTCCTAGCATATTTTTATCATTTCAAATTTTCAAGGTGAAAAAATTAGCAGGGTAGGTAATTTTTGGATGAGTAAGATTTTATGATTTCGCATATAATATGAATTGCTGGTGTAAAATTATAATTATACAGGGTCTTTCAAAATATGTTAAATGGTCCATAAGAGTTGCTATGCAGGATATGGTTAAAATATAGCGTCAAATGGAATTATAGTATAGTAAGAAAAAAGTGAGAAAAAATAATTTTATAGGGTACCCCATAAGCAGTTGGAAATTAATGATAGCTGACATACAGGGCGGAGTAAACGTATTGTTATGCAGGGTCGCTAAAAAATGTTAATAGAATGTTATACCTATGGGGTAGCTTATTAGCATTTGCATTTACAGGGTGGTTGCAATATAGGATGTTCTGGAATTATAATATTGTATTTGTATGTTCCGAACAGGAAACTATTTTATGCCTCCGTCATATTTTCCTAGCATTACATTTTTTTAGCTAGACATTTCAAGTTTTCAAGGTGAAAAAATTGGCATGGTAGGCAATTTTTGGATGAGTAAGATCTCATGATTTCGCATGTTAATTTGATGGATATAATATGAATTGGTGGTGTAAAATTATGATTATACAGGGTCTAACAAAATATGTTAGATAGTCCATAAGAGTTGCTATGCAGGATGGTTAAAATATAGCGACAAATGGAATTATAGTATGGCTAGAAAAAAGCGAGAAAAAATATTTGTGTAATTAATGATAGCTGACATACAAGGAGAAGTAAAAGTATTGTTATGCAGGTCGCTAAGAAAATGTTAATAGAATGTTATACCCATAGGGTAGCTTATTAGCATTTGCATTTACAGAGTGCTTGCAATATAGAATGTACTGGAATTATAATTATTCATGGTGGTTCAAAAAAAAATTATAATAGGTGGCCATAAACAAATGCACATACAGGGTAGTTGAAACATATGATGGTGTGAAATTATAGTTATACAGTGTGATTTAAAATATGTTATATTTGGTAGCCTATAAAAAGTTGCATATATATAGGGTGGACTGGAATTATAGTTATACAAAGTGTTTACAAAAATTTTACAATATAAATGAAAGAATTTGAAAACAAAAGTGTTTGTAGAATGGCCAAAAGCGGTCGCATATACAAGGTTGTTGGAATATGGAATCGAGTGGAATTGTAGCGTGAAATGTTAGAAAAAAATGTTTGGATAGGTTTTTCATAAGAAATTGCACATATAGGGGGGGGGGGAGTTGAATTGTAGTAACACCATGTAAATAAGAAATGTAAGAAAAAATATTATGTTAGGGGAGTTTAAATTAATTTACATAGCAAATATCCGATTATTTGGATATATGTACGTTTATCATAAAACCTTGAATTTACAAGTGACGCTCGGTCACCCAGGTACTGTAACTTAACAGAAATAGTATAAAAGTAAAAATATAAAGAAATTTTTAAAAGTTAATTGAAAATAGATCTTAAAACTGAAGAGGTACAGGTTTTTCTGCGTTACCTTATTTAATTTTTTAATTGGTATTTTATTTAAAATTTTGTTAAAATTCGTTTTCATTTTATTTTTAATTTACTGTTTGAATCTCTTTATACTTTTACTTTTCCCCAATATTTTGACTTTTTTTAAGTCATATATTTGTCCTTTGAGGGTCAATGTAATCGTATGGATTGATTAATTCTAATTAATTGGAATCAATGCCATTCAAACTAAAATTTCTACAGTACAAAGCGTGAGCTCTAAGTTTCCAAAAATATAATGCAAAACTGTAAAAGATTGGCAAACTACATCAAAATACTTGTGATTTGAAAGGTTAAACGAAGTTATAGGTTGTCTAGAACGGAGAAAGAAGATTTTGAGAAGTAACTTCACAATTAGGTAAAACTTGCGTTCATGGAACTGATACTTTGATTTTAGTTAAGCCTTTGAATTATCATAACTGTAGTTCTTGGCTACCTAGAGGTATGTAGGAACCCTCAAATCAAAGGTTTTAATCTCTACTTTTATAATCTGTAATATATAAATGTCTTCAGGCTCTCTGATCGATAGAAATAAGCCATAAGTTTTTGTTAAATTGGCTTACTTCAGTAGCAAAATACCCATTTTTTAGAGGGTTAAATGAGTTAGATAGAGGCTCGGGCCAAGAAAGTCTCCAATAGGACGTTATTATTTTTATAAAAAAATACCTCCAAAAATTTTTTTCTAATTTAAAATTTACCAGACCAAGTACCACTTTGAAAATGCGTATAAACGCGATATTTACAAATATGACCATTTTCAATCTTCTGTATCTCCGAATCTACTGTACGGATTTTAACTCACCACAATTCATTTTGAAGGTGTTTTTTTAAACTTTTGTAATGCCGTCGGGAAAACTAAAATCGGATTAAAATTCGATTTTTGGCAAGTTTTTAACTTTTCTTAAAATGCTCCCAAAAATCAGCTTTTTTAACTAGAGACTTGAACTTTTTACTGAAAAAACTACTTAAAATTACAAAACAAATAACGTTTGGTGAGTTGAAATCGGTTAACTGGGCTCCGAGATACAACCTGTCAAATATAGGGTAAAAACGGCCTTTTTTGTGTCTTTAACGGGCCCTAAGGGCGCTAGAGGGCTGTAACTCTCAGGATAACGTTTTTTCAATAGGTTCATTAACATAATAAAATTTTAAGAGAATCCGAGGACCCCCCCTACAAAATTCCTTTAAAAGTAGAAATATTGCTCATATATATATATATATATATATATATATATATATATATATATATATATGTTTTAGGTGGTTTCCGGGAATTCATCCGCGAAGTTAATACTTGATCCCTGCCGGGATCGATGGTAAAATGATGAAGTTTCGGCCCTCTTCAGGTCGGTTCGCATAATTCTCGTAGCCTTCTGCTTTTGCTTTTAGTTACTGGAATACTAACATTTTCAGGAGCGCACGTGATGTTATATAGTTGCGGCTCGGCGCCTATCGGTTGGCACCGTGAACGGCTGCATGTGATTGGCCCTTGGCGCTCAGTGGCCACGCCTCCCGCTTGCTGATTGGTTATATCCGGTTGAGCTGTTATAGGACGGGTACGGGCCGGTACGGTGTTTAATATAACTTTCCAACAATTCTATAAGTTCTGGATTTCATTGCGTGCGTTTAGTCTGTGAAGCCTCTTCGCTATTTCAATTGCCTCTCTTACGAGTCTTGATTTAGGGTGTTCTATATTTGCCAGTACTCTGGTGTTCTCAAACTCTATTCGGTGTGACATCGTGGTTGCGTGTTCCGCAATGGATGTTGTTTTTTCCTGTTTTCTTACAGCGTTCTGGTGTTCATTACGTCTAGCTTGAATTCTTCTATTAGTTTGCCCCGCATAGGTTTTATGACAGTCTGCACATGGAATCTCGTACACTCCCTGTTGTTCTAAAGGGATCCTCGTCTTCAGAGTCCTCAACACCGTGCTTATTTTTCTGTCTGTATTGAAAATAGTATCGATATTGTGTCTCCGTAGAATTCTTGCAATACTGTCCGTGGTACCCTTGACATACGGTAAATAAGCCTTGGTTATTGGTGCCTCATGCTCCTCGTCTGATTGTCTCGGTTTTGACTTTAGGGCTCTTTGAATATTTTGGTCTGTAAATCCTTTCGTCTCAAAGCTGTTTTTAAACTGTCCATTTCCTGTTTGATGTTGTTTCGTCCTGGGTAATTCCAATATTTATAGCTCATCGGAATTTGGAATATGTAAAAAATATCTAGATTCTATTGAAGCATTATAGACGCTCATACATATTGTTGGTTTACGATCATACATATTCCCACATGAAAAATATGGAAATCAGGTAAAAGTCTAGATCTTTGCGCCACTGGCGCAAATTATTACTTTAGATACACCAAGATGGCCTACGATCCTTCTAAGGCACAATATAGATTTGTTGGCCTAAACGCCTACACATATATAAGGGTATAACCAGTACCGTGATTAAGATTAAGCAAAAATTTCGAGTGAGCAAAAAAAATCTAAGTTAAAAGTATGTACCAAAAACTACTTCAAAGTTTATACAACAAATCATAAGTATCGATCTTCTTATAAATAAAATTGAATTACAAGAGATCATGCATGAGCGAGTGATAATCGATAATGATCGATTATCAAAATATTCTACCATATTACCAATTTCTTTCTTTGTTGTTGATCGTGGTTTAGCATAGCAACTCAGTCATTGCAAAAAGGCGAATCCCTTGACATTATTTACGAACAGTATGAATATCTCCATTAAGTTCGTTGTTTGACCGCCCCCCAGTAGCAAATTCGAAGAAGAAACCGACTACTCCCAAAACACTTATACTCTATGATATTTTTTATTTCAAATTGCACCAGTTTATAGAGAAAATTTGAGCTCATTGTCGAACATAAAATTCAATAGTAAGTCGCATATACTAGCACGTCAGTAACAAAGAATAATTGCTAAGATTTTAACAGCGAACTCGTAGAACTAAACTATTTAAATAATAAAAACCAGCACAAATACGAATTTATTTTGTTTTCTGCTTATATAATGAAAAGTAATGAAGGAATTGTAATGTCGTCCACAGAAAGAAAAGATGTAGAGAATCAGAAATGTTGTAATAAATCTCAATTTTGTGACTTGTTTATTTTTATAAAGAACTGGTTCAAACTTCAATAGTGTTATTTAAGTGAGAATTGCGATTTACGAAGTTCATTTGGGTAGTTTCTTAATCAGCACATCACTAATTCAAACGTTGCTACGCCCTTCACCGATAACATATAGGAAGACGTTTTCAACAAACATAGGTCCACGGCTCACCCCTGTAATCTAAGAAAGTTTCCTTAACAACTAAAAAACAGAATCGGGAAATCTACCCCTTAAAGCTAAGCCACATCTGCCATGAAAAAGTGTTTTAAGCCTCGACAGCTGGATAATATAGGATAAATAGGACTAACCTAACCTTTACCAGGCCAGTAACTTCAAAATGAAAAAGCGTTGAGAATTCAACAATACTGTGTATTCTGGATTGGAAACTATACGTTCTGAATAGCGACATCTATTTTGAAGCAATTGCTGTGAACTAAATTTATATAAAGGGTTTCGAATAGTCGAGGTTATTAACATGTCAGGTTAGTTGACAATATACAGGGTGTTCCATTTAACAAAATTCACTTTTTAATATTTTTGTATCTAGCAATAAATTCACGAATTTTAAGACACCCTGTATAACGCAGAACAAACTTCCCTCATTCAGACTAATACCTACGACGGTGAGAAGCTAAGTCCAAAATTGTAATATTCAATGAATTCAAATACCGCCAATACAATTATTTAATTGGAGCGATGTTTTGAACAAAAAAATATAGAAAACAATAACTGGAAAACCGTTAGGTATAGGGAAGTAATAAGACAAAATAATCAGAAAGTAATTACGAATCCTAAAATGCTATCATATACAGGGCATTCCATTTGAAATATCAAAATAATAATTTTTAGCATAAGCGGCAACATCGCATTGTTAAAAAAAAATTACGTTGATCGATCTGGAGCAATTACTTACATAACCAAATTTTCAGAAACATCCCATGTTTCTATTTCTGTAAACGTCTAAGGTACCTACGATCGTGGGACACCCTGTATATATATATATATATTTGTTTTTAAGTTTTCGCGGGCACTAAATGTGTTAGGTGATTTCCGTGAATTCATTCACGTCGTTGATAAATGATCCCTGTCGGGATCAATGGTAAAATGCCGACGAAGAATTGATAAAAAATTATAACCTTTACCAGGTCCTGAAATGTCCTTTAAAGTGAAGTTCAAGATCAAGATCGCGGATGAAAAAGGACAGGGGGTGTTGTGACACAATTTGGGTTTCGTGAGGGTAGAAGGACACTGGATACGATAATGTATCTGTTGGGAAAAGTGAAGGATTCGGAATACAACTGGGTATTGATATTAAGAACATTTTCATTTCCGCGAGGTGGGAAAACATCGTGGCCAGGGTAAGGGGCTGGGTGAGAGGGAATACCCGATAAATATTTTATAACAGTATCTAAGTGATGGAATGGTGGAGGAGGGAAGAAAGAGGATGACACTCAATCAGGGAGTATCACAGGGATCAGTATTTAGGGTAAGGCTGCTACACTGTAAAGAGCGAAGGAAGTTCTTGCAAAGTTAATGAGGTCAATTGAATTGTATGCAGTGCCTGTTGGAGAAAGTTTGATGAGGAAAAGGACCGTATAAGGACAAGATGACTGTTGGAGAGTGCCTACACACCTTACAGTGATAGGAAGGACAAGACTGTGTAACAAAAGGAGTGCGGGAAAAGAGAGGAAAGAGAAGCGCAATAAGAGGGAGAGAATGGTAGATCCCAGACATCAGGCCCTGATAGAGGTGCAGAAACAGCAAGTAGGCATGGATGTTTTAGGAGTGACGAGTTGTGCTTTCTATATGACTGAGTGAATGATGTTTATGTGGGGCCGGGATCCTCGGCGTAGATGACTCCAGGGTGCCTAGTGGGCATATTCAGTGAGTGACAGTCGCACATGCAGCATGATTGAAACCAATCGCATGTTAATTCGTTTTCTGGATTTCACCTTTGCAAAACACGTTTCCTTTATGAAATAGATAAGATCTTGACGTGCGAGGATTTGTAAGTGAGGCTTTTGACGCTAATCTCAAGATTCTATTCTTGTGCTTCAATAAAAAAATCGTATTCACTACGTCTACAAGGTTTATATTTTCGGATACTACTGAGAGTACTGAGCCGGTTTCTCTTAATCTTTGATATGAGGCTATAAATGTTGATAGACTGTTTGACATTTACAAATATGTGAGTTTGTTGATTTGTCAAAGCCAACTTGATTCTGTGAGCATAGTTTAGTAATCAAACGGGTTTTTTATATCAGAAACATAAAAGGAGCACAAATATTTTTGTTCTAACTTATAAAACCCTCATTTCACTTTATATTCCGGTTTGCTCTTAGATATTCTTCAATGGCTATCCTGGCTACATTGTACAACATTGGAAAACCATCAAAACAAATGTACAGAAAGAGCTCAACTAAATTGTAGGTATCCCTAAATATGTATACAGTTTGCTATCTAGGAACTGGATTGAAAAAGCTCCAAAACATCCTAGCGCAGCGGGAACAGACCATGGGCTGATAGATGGCTCAATAACTCCATTTTGCAACATGGACTCGATGTTTTCCTCGACTGCCTGTTGTTGCCCCAAGGGTAGTCGCCTAGGTGGTATTCTGATGGGTTGAGCCTTTCCGGTATCTATTCGGTGCTGGATGATGTTGGTGCGACCGGTGGTTTTATCTTGACTGTTAAAAATTTGCTAGTGATTTGCAATAAATTGCTTGGCTTTCTTCTGTTCCTCTGGTGTAAGGTGTGTTAAATGGTCAGCAAACTGTTGTAGGAACTCTTTACTGGGCCCGGTCTCCTTCTCCGATGTCTGGTACACTTCTTCGCAATTGATTATGGTCTCTACGGGCTCGAAACAAGCTATCACTTGACCATTGGCAACTCTGATGTCGTTGTTGGGCAAATTTAGGACTCTAATTGGTATATCTCGTCCGTTTTTAACTATAGCCCGCCCAACTAAGTAGTCATGAGCTGAGTGCCCGGGCTCCATCATTCCAGCGCAGCTCCCAGGATTGCTTTCTAGCTGCCCATGAATAGTCTGTTCCGTTCGACCGGGAATTCTGGTTAAAGATTTTGCTACAATTTTTATTGACGTCTCTGAGCTGTTGACGGGCCGTGTCAATACAAATTCCTCATTTAGGAACCGAAGAACATCATATCTCGGGTCGAACATAAATCCATGCTGGCTAATTAGGTCCATACCCAGTATAAAATCGTCCTCAATATTCGCTACCAGGACCCTATGCCGAATCATGTTGTCCCCTATCTGTAGCACGACATCTGCCTCACCCTGTATTGACATGGACTCGCCGGTGACTGTTCCGAGCTGGATGTTATTGGTAACTGCCCGAATTTCCGAAGCCCTCAAAACCTTGGACTTGGCAATGGACACAGCGGCCGGTATCGATGGTGATGTTAACTGCTCGCCCATTGATAGTGCCTCTGATGACTAGGCTGCTGTTATCTCCGCAAAATCCCCGGATGGATAACGTTTTGGGGGCTGGTGGAGGGTCAGTCAGCATTCGCCCCCTTATGCTGACTGGCTGACAGTCCCTGTACATGTGGTTGTTTTGTTGGTTACCACTGGCCGGTGACTGATCAGGTAGCCTCACTCTGCAGTCTCGTTGAAAGTGTCCTGTCCGCCCACAACGGTAACATGCCCTTCTGGTGTCAGTTCTCTGTGACTGTTCCAGTAGTTTGTTCATACCAGCCAGCAGCGCTTGAAATGGTGACTCTGACTCCACCTGGTTGAAGGAAACTGCTCGCATGTTTGGACATGTTCATGACTGCCTCTACTTCCAAAGCCCGAAGTAGAGCTTCATTAATTTTCTTGACGCCACTTAGTCTTAGATTTCTTTGTACTTCGACATATCTGATACCGTTTATGAAACTAACCATCTAACCTCTGCTTCGAATTCTTGAAGGCCGAATTTTGGCGTTTTTCCACTTAGTTGCACCTGGTATACTTGGCTCAAGAATTGATTGTCGTATTTTTGGCGCAGTCATTCGGATGTGAACGAACTTCTTCGAGAAAAACGTCAGTTTTCCAACTGTTGATTCAGTGAACCGAACTCCGAAAAGAAGAGAAAAATCCAAGTGAAGAAAAGAAAATCCACAACAATCCACTGCAGACCAGAGAAATCCAATGAAGATCCTCTCCTTGGTACTGTGAGTAGAGAAAAGTTGCTTCCTTGTTTTATATATATTTATATATATATTATTTCCTTATATTCACATTATTTACCCAGTTTAAGTCTGTCTCCTCGAATTTGTCTGATTCATTAAGAGAAAACAGTGCAAACGAGTTAAATTTAAGAGAACAAAATTTTGAATTTGATTTGAGTACATTATTTTCCGATTTAAACATTTCAAATAGTCCAGTTAACGATTCAAATATTTTAAATATGAATCCGAACAGACAAGCAGGTAATGTTCCAGTTTTTGAACCCAAGTTACAAATTCCACAATTCGATGGAAACCCATTAGAACTGTCATCATTTCTTGACACTGCTAATACTATCATTAATCAGTATTGGGATCCAAATCCAGAAAATATACAAAGCGTACAAAACAAAACAATTATATACGGCATTTATTCTAAACTATGCTAAAGATTGGCACACTGTCAAAAGCGCGTTAATGGCACATTTTGGAGATCAGCGCGATGAGAATCGTTTACTTTTTGATTTAGATCAATTAAGACAATTTCAAAATGAACCTTCTTTACAATTTTATACAAGAGTTATGTCCAATTTAAGCGCATTACATAACTATGTTGACATTCACGAAAATCTTGTTGAAAATAGAACAGTTAAAAAGACATTTTATAACACCCACTCTTTAAAAATATTTTTAGCAGGACTAAAAGAGCCCTTAGGTTCTACTATTAGAGCTATGAAACCCAGCACATTAGCTGAAGCCAGACAATACATTATTGCCAAAAATAATATTCGACACTTATAAAGACCTTCCAATTTTGAAAACAATCATCACAAAAATAATTTCCAACACCAAAAACAACATAATCACAACCAACATTTCAAACAAAATCCAAATCAATTTCAAATGCAAAATCAATTTCAGTCTTTGAATAGAAATCAAATTCCAAGTCAATTTCTATCAAATAATTTTCAATATCAACAACCACAATTTCCTAGAGGACCAATACAAATTCAACAAAGCCCAGTTCCCCAACAACAAATTTTCACAAACAGACCAATTTTCCCTCAACAGCAAAGAAACTCAATTAACGTGTGGCAACCAAGAGGTAATATCCCACAACAAACTCCTGTTCCTATGAGTGGTGTTTCAACAATAAAACCCTATTCACAAGATCTTGGAAATCAAAGATTTTACCAAAAACCAAAAAACCCATATGAAGTACACAATCTTGAACAATTTGACCCTTATGAAAATCCCGAATTTTATGATGAAAATATTCCAGAAACAGATTTTCAAAATGAAAATATTCATGAAAACTATACTGACATCAGCTTACAAGAACCAGAACAAAGTTCAGAAGAAGCAAATTTTCCAACAACTGCCTCAACGAAAAACCCTACATAGAACTACATTCTATCTATGACAAAAAGGACCTACCTTATATAAAAATATCCAACTTCCATTGAAACTTTTAATAGACACGGGTGCAACAAAATCATTTTTGAATCCCGAAGTAGCAGAAAACTATTTTTCAGATTTCATAAAGAAAGAACCCTTTACAATTTCTTCAATTTTCAGACAACCACCAAAAATTATTGTATCGAAATTCCAGCATTTTCAGAATTTAATTCCAAGAAAAATATTAAATTTTATTTATTTAAGTTTCATAATTTCTTTGACGGCTTAATATGCTATGAAACAATGAAAGACCTCAATGTTCAAATTGATATAAGAAATTTCACTTTGAAAACTCCAACTTCCAAAATTAATCTAGATCATTATGAAACAAAGAACAAGCTTTTATTCTTTGCCCGATTAGAACACCATACCATTGAAACCCTTAAAGTTCCAGTTAACATTCAAAATGGCGAAATTGAGATAAATACAATTAAAATAGGTAACTGTTTTATCCCAGGAGGTATAACAACCGCAATAAATGGTTATGCCAATGTGGAAATTCAAAATAACACTGATGATCCCCAATAAATAAAATTATATTCTCCCATATCTGTAAAACTTGTCAATCCAAATGACTTTGAAATTTTTCATGCAACAATATATCCCAATGAAGAACAATACATTCCAAAAAATGACATTACGAACTTAATCCGAACTCAACACATGAACTCAGAAGAAAAATATCACATTGAAAAATTATGTCATTCATTTTCTGACATTTTCAAAACTAACGATGAACCTAACTTTCACTAACCAAGTAAAACACAAAAAAAAAACTTCTGGCGAAATTCCAGTTTATTCAAAATCATATCGATATCATTTTATCCATAAACGCGCAATTCAAAGACAGATCAAAGAAATGCTCTATAATGGAATTATTCGACCAAGTAATTCTCCATGGTCGTCCCCGATCTGGATACTTCCAAAAAAAGCCGATACTTCCGGTATTACAAAATGGCGAATAGTAGTAGACTATCGTAAACTAAATGAAAAAACAATTGATGATCGTTATCCCATTCCAAATATTTCCGATATTCTCGATAAACTTGGCAAATGCCAATATTTCACAACTTTAAACTTAGCGAGTGGCTTTCACCAAATTGAAATGCATCCCGACGATATCAAAAAAACAGCTTTCAGTGTCGAACACGGTCATTACGAGTATCTCCGTATGCCGTTTGGTTTAAAAAACGCCCCCGCAACGTTCCAGAGAGTTATGGGCAATGTCTTAAAAGGTTTACAAAATAACATCTGTTTTGTGTCATGACATCATTTGTTTTTCCTCCTCACTTCAAGAACAAATTATTAATTTGAAAATATTCCAAAGACTTAGAGAACACAATTTAAAAATCCAACTTGACAAATCAGAATTTTTGTGCAGAGAAGTTTCTTTCATCGGACATTTAATCTCTCCTGATGGTATTAAACCTAACCCTGATAAAATTAAAGCAATATTAAATTACCCAATTCCAAAAACAACCAAGGAAATAAAACAATTCCTAGGACTTTTAGGTTATTATAGGAAGTTCATCAAAAACTTCGCTCACATTACAAAACCATTTACAACTTGTTTGAAAAAAGGTGCTAAAATTAATATCAATGATCCTGAATATATTAAAACTTTCGAAGAATGTAAATCACTTCTGACAAACGATCCAATTTTGCAATACCCAGACTTTATTCTAACCACAGATGCGAGCAACTTAGCAATAAGTGCTATACTTAGTCAAGGCCCTATTGGTAGTGACCTACCCATTGCTTACGCATCCAGGACCCTTAATGATCACGAGAAAAACTATTCGGCAATTGAGAAAGAATTGTTAGCCATCGTCTACGGCACAAAAGTCTTTCGATGTTACATTTTTTGTCGACCCTTCACAATAGCGTGTGACCACCTTCCCTTAAAGTGGCTCATGTCTTTAAAAGAACCCAATTCACGTTTAGTACGTTGGATATTACGTTTAGAAGAATTTGACTATGAAATAGTTCACAAGAAAGGTAAGAAAAATACTAATGCAGAAGCCCTGTCACGAGTAGAAATTTACCCTAACGAAACCGAACGAAATACTCCCCCAATATTTCAATACATTAAAGAATTTAAGGAAAACCTAGAATAACAAATGAACAGACGTTCTACTTCTCCAGAAATCAATAACCAATCGATAATAGGGCAAGTTGACCCTGACGAAAACAGACAACAGAAAACAATACTATTCATACTAGCGAAGAAGATCCAATACTTTCAATTAAAATAACAGACAAACCAGTAAATTACTTTCTAAATCAAATTTTTATTATTGAAGTCCCAGACAATCCCCGAAAACTGATAAAGAAAATTTTTGAAAACCCTGTAATTCGAACACGTTTCTATTTATATGTCACAAAGAACTCTTTCAGACAACAACTAATTCAATTTATAAAAGACTATGCAGGAAATACTAGACAATACGCATTTTACTTCCAAAATGACCCAAATAATTATTTTTACGAAGAAATGTGTAGATTCATCCCCCAAATATTCAAAAATTCTACCTATTAATTTCTAAAGTCAAATATGTTACTTTTTGATGTAACACAAGAACACCGACAACAAAATCTTATAAAAAGCCACACACGACGGAATAACAAATCACAGAGGAATTTTAGAAACCTCTAACGAACTCAAACAAAAATACTATTGGCCCAAACTAATCGATGATGTAAAAAAATTCGAAAATAACTGTAATGTATATCAACAAGTAAAATATGAACGTCATCCCCCTCTAATAAAATTTCAATTAACGCCCACTCCAAAGAATCCCTTTGAAACAATTCACATAGATACTTTCAAATTCGAAAATTCGATTGCCCTTACTATACGAGTATGTGACAACTTTTCAAGGTTTGGACAAGGTTATATTATTCCCAGTTTATCAGCCCTTCATGTCTATAAATCACTTAATTTATCAGTACATTTAAAATTCCAGAAAACATTGTTTCTGACAACGGTTCAGAATTCACTCAACATCTAAAAGATTTTGCATATTTATATAAAATAAATTGGCATTATACCTTGCCCTTTAATCCAAATAGTAATTCAATCGTAGAGAGATTTCACTCAACTCTACTCGAACATTTGAGAACACTTACATTAACAAAACCAGATATAAGCCCTTTTGAAAAAAATTCTTATGCAATTATAGGTTACAACAATTCTTTTCATTCCGTCACAAAATATAAGCCCATTGATCTTATTTTTGGTCAGTTAGAATTAAAAGAATCAATTGAAATCGATCCCCAAGCCCAAGTTGTTAACCACGAACTTGACAAACATAAAGAAATCAGGAAAACTTTATACCAAAATGTTTCTGAAAATATGCAAAAACAAAAAGCAACCCTTATTCAGAAAATTAATGAAAAAAGGAATGACCCTCCTGATATTCAACCAGAAACTACAGGTTACAGAAAATTAACGGAAAGACAAGGCAAAACTATATATTTATATAAACCTGAACATATTCTACAAAATGCGGATTTAACAGTAACGACACCTCAAAATACCTATCACAAACAAATATTTAAACCGCCTCGAAAATTTATTGACAAAAACTTGTTACAGGTTGATGACACTACACCTGACGATGAGTCAGAAAGTTCAAATTCGGAATCTCAAAACTAATCCCGGAGTCCTTCCCTTTAAACTTGGAAGTTCCCGACTAAAAATCGCCTCTCACACTTTCCTACATTATGTCCGAATTGACCCAATCAAATCACAAATTTTATCAATCACCAATATATATGATAACTTTGAACATGTAATACGTAACGTCACGTCTGTTCAAAAAGAACCACTTCTTAGTTCATATAAACACTTAGAATATGAAGTCAGATTATTAAATCAATAAATGAATTCACTTTTCCCAAATACTAAAAATAAAAGAGGATTAATTAACCCCTTAGGATCTGTAATAAAATATTTCACAGGAAATATGGACGCCCAAGATGCTCAAGAAATTCATGAAAGCATTTCAGAACTCGAAACTAATCAAAATAAAATTGATAGAAAAGTTAATAAACAAATATCATTAACTTATGAAAAATATTAATGAAACAATTATTAAAATATCAAATAACCAAAATTTGATTGAAAATAAAATTGAACAATTAAGAATAGGTTTGAACGAAATAAATTTTAATTATGCTCATTATTTAGAGATCCAAGAAATTTTGAATCATATTAAATTAAATTCAGACTCTTTATTGAATTTTCTTTCAGACGTGGAAAATACTATAAGCTTTACTAACTTAAAAGTTTTACATCATAGTATCGTTTCACCAAATGAATTACAAAAAATTGTTGATCAATTGCAAGAATCACAGTTATTCACAATTGTTATTTTCTGTACGTGATTATCTCAAATATTATGAAGTAGTTGAAACAAATGTAATCATTTCACAAGATAAAATAATATTTTCTCTTGATTTTCCATTGGTCCATCCTGATATCTTTGATTATTATCACCTTTGTGCCATACCAAATGAAAATCAATCAATAATTATCCCACCATCTTCCTATCTTCCCATAAGCAACAATGAGTACCAATATCAAGATGAAGAATGTAAAAACTTATGGTCAAATTATTTGTGCAAGAAAAATCGCCTTTTGCCACTACTTCAAAATCTCGATTGTATAACTTCACTTTTATCAATCGAAAACAAGTTAGAAAACACCCAACAAATTCCAATCAAAAATGCCCAGCAGATAATTGAAGAAATCAATGAAGCCCATTACATTGGAGTTTTCCCGAAACAACAAAAAGTTCAGTCCTTCAAGGAACAGTTTTGTTCATCGTTCCACCAAAAAGTTCAATCAAAACCACATCGTTCATCTACAAAAACGACAAAGGTACAATTAAAGGCCATCCAGTTACCTTAGACGAAATAAAAGCAATCAGTCTACCAGTTTTACCATTTCAAAAGCTCAACCTAGAAAAAGTGCCACTATACACTCCAGACGCTCAACATGGTTCCTATATTTCACAATTTTCCTGATTATTGCAGTGATCCTGTTTTTCATTGTCAGGAAGCGAGATCTGATAATGAAATTGTTCCAGTCCAGCCAATCAGGCCCCAGACCGGAAGTTAGTCCGTCTCAGGTGGTTCCACCCTTGACGAACTTTTAGGGGTGGAGGAGTTTTGCATCCCGTTCCGATAAGAGAACAACAACAAAAAGAAACGGAATATCAGCAACACGTGCAGCCAATTCAGGTCCGTTAAGCTAGCGGGGACACTATAGCGGAATCCAAAATAACCCATAATTTTTTACTAATTTTTTACCGCCATAAACATTTTTTACCCCGAAACCCACCCCCGTTATAGCTTCCCCGCTAACTTAACTTTAAGGAAAACAGCTATCGACCTAATTCCACCGCCATAATTTTTTACTCGTCAAGTACTAGTAACCTTTTTTCAACTTTTTTTGACAATCCTGTATAACTATAGAAAATTTCACTCCAACCTATGTACCAACCATCCTGTACATACGACTGCCGACGGACAAGCATAAATTTGTTAGCTGCCTTCTATAGGATGGAGTAGAATCCATCCCATATTTACGGAGTCAAATCCGTCCTATATTTCAACCATAGTATATAACTTTTTGTGGGCTAGCCCATAAATTAGTTCATTTTTTGTAACATTAATTCCTCTCCACACTTTATGCAACTTCTTATGGGCTATAAAAGAAATATTTTTTTAATCACACTTTATAAATATAATTCAACTGCAGCATATATTTCAACCATCCTGTATATGATTTGCTTATGTCCACATCATATAACAGTTTTTTAATCACCATATATAATTTTAATTTCACATTTTTTTAACATTTTTATACCACCAAACGTCTAGTCCACTCTATATTCCAACCATCCTGTATATACGGCTGCCTACGGACCACTATCATTCTAGTCCGTCCTATATTTCAATCTTCATATAAATGCAACTCCTTCTATCACTTTACTTTGTGATTTTGTTTGCTATAACTAAACACCCTGTCTATAAACGTACCAAATAGCAGTTTAAAGTTTAACATGTGTTGTCACTGAATTTTCTATTAGGCCGGGAGAATGTGACAACCAAAAACACCGTCTTCGCAAAATGGAAAAATTTGCATTTAAATAGGTATTTGCCTGGTATACAAACAAAACGAGGTTGGTACTCATTGATTTAAGGAGCCGAAAATACTATGCTTTACTACCTATATGCTTGAGATGTACATAGAAAATTTTCAAATTCGCAATTAAAACTTCAAGTGCCTAAAATTACCGCACTATTACGTTGGAATTAAAATATTTATGAGGAAATGTCCGTTATGTCATTTCGATGAAATTTTTGATAAGAATTTTCTAATTTTCGGCGATTTTCTGCAAAACTGCAAGTTGCACGTCGCAGAAAAGTATATGAGATCACCTAAGGATCTTCCTTAATAGATTAAACGTTAAAAAACTATACACATCCATAAGGAGTTATCGAGAAATCGACTAAAATATTAGGGATATTGGTCGATTTCCACAAATTTTATCACTTTACCAATAGAATTCTTTTCCAAAATTTGAAGGTTCACCAATCCGGATATATACTCTATTAAACAAGACCATATTCATTCAAAACGGTGCACCACAGGAGAAGAAATCAGGTAACACACCTACAAAAAAAAGCGAATTGATAACCTCCTGCTTTTTGGAAGTCGGTTAAAATAAACTATTTGGTCGATTTTTGTAAATTTATTGTAGGATATCCCATCAAGTGAAAGTCTTAACTGTGAATATTTAAAATATCTTTCAACTGATTGTACATTAAAAATTGTATAATGTTTTTTAATTTAGGGGATGTATTTAAAACATTTAAATTGTCTGAAAATAGAAAAACAATCAGATTCAAATGTGTTAACAAAATTGTTTTTGGGAATTGCTACACCGATATTTCGGGGAACAACGTTTACTAGTATGGACAGTCGTCTGGGCGACCGATGTAGTTTAAAAGCATTTGGCCTAAGACTCTTTTTTTGCATCGTATATTCCTTGTTTTGATTTATTTGATATAAATAAGTTCTATCATTGTCAGCAATGTCACAACAAATATGTATGTGTGAATTGTTTTCACAATTATTAAGTATTAAGTCTGAATTGAAGATTAACAAAGTAAATTACATAAAGAAATAAGCTAAATATTATTCGAAGCCAAGGAATCAGAAACAAAATTGTCCTAGAGAGGGGCAAATCAGGAAGAAAAATATCCTAGAAAGAGGTGAAAATCAGAAAAAATTTTGGTCAGCAAATTTATAGGAAGTTTTGTGGGCTCACGGCAGGTGGCGTCAAAATGCGATTAGATTAAGGTATTTACTTTTTCAATAGTTAAAACTTGAGCTCAAAAAATACAAGGAAACAAGAAGAATTTTGAAAGAAAAATCCTGTCAACAAAACACCTTTGATCGAAATATTAGATGAAAGATGACCAAAAAAATAAACTAATTAATGTTCTAGTGGAATTTAGTTAATGATTGGCGAGTAATTCTAATACTGAATAGCGACTATAATACAGTTTAATTTCTTTTGAAAAACTATTCAAGAATTAAATTTATACAAAAATAAAAGTGTGCCTAAAGATTTAGATCTGAAATGATTCTGGCGGGAAAAAAAATTGAAGTTCATTACGGGGAATAAAACTAATAGGATATATTTTTGTTATAATTTTTCTTACAATTTTGTACTTATGACTGTTCTTCAGCTTCAACATACTAAAGATAACAATTCATTGGGTAAAGCTAATTTAACAGTCCATGCAAGAGAGTTGTGAGTGGGACTATAATTATATACAAAAAAAGTATGAAGAGATTTTTTTGTTACTGTAACGTAATATTTGTTCCGTATTGTGATATAAAATTATACAAGAATTTCCCCAAAATAGAAAATATTATTTAATAATCTTTAAGTGACCTTAACAGTATTAAACTTACGACTAGAAAATGATTTTTTTCAATATCAATAGCCTCTCAAAAATACTGTTAGAGACACAGACCTATAAATTCAAGAGACCGAAAGCTTCATTCATAAATCAGATACAAAACCGATCCAACATTAAATGTAAACAAATGATGAGTGAGAAAAAGACAGAGCATCATAAGTTGCTAGCCGGCAACAATGTACAGCTTGAGACCTGTTGTCGTATAATTTCCAGTAGCGTAACGTAGAAATATTAAACAGTTTTAAATGTAATCCAACATCTTTACATATTTTAAATTCAATAATTACAAAATCATGTAAAATATTAATGTAATACAACAATTATGGTAATAAAATAGATATAATTAGTTTAACGTATTTGGATAATGGTTATAAACATATCTGACCAAACCTTAAAATTTCTAAATATTTATTTGCAATTGAGAACTTAATTATTTTTGGAAACTCCATATTGAGTGGTAAAGGCGTCAATTGTAATGGGTAAGAGGGATGTATTGGTGTCGCATATTATGGATGTAAGGACAGATTCTCGAAATTCAAAATCTAGAATCCAATATGGTGGACTGCTAATCAAACTCAATGAATCTAGCTAAAAACTTGTACAGAGGGATTTTCGGTGTTGCTAATTATAGATTTGAGGCACGATTTTCGAAATTCAGAATGAAAACTTCATTATGCCGTATAATGGGAACTAAATGAATCTGCGTAAAAAATTGTAAAAGGGGTTTTTGATATCGATTATTGTGGGTATGAAGACAGATTTTCGAAATTCAAAATGAAAAATCCAATCCAATGTCGTAGTAGTAGCATTTATTAGCAATTATTCTGCTACGTAGAAACTTATATATCTAATTAACATTATTTCGTACTTAGACTATTACAAATAAATCTATTATTTAAATATAATTAGTTTTTACATTTGCCACATTTTACTTAAATATATGATGACTATTTATATATCTTGTATAAAAAGGAAGCCTACTGTAAATTACCAGGTCCTTGGTACCAGCTTTCCTTACTAGATGAAGTACTGGTGTTGTACTAATGAATTTTACATACCAGTGTTATGCTTTTAGACATATAGGTACTTGGGCAACATATTAAAAATTTTTCTTTTCAATTAGTCGTTGTTTTTTTATGATTTTTTCTATAGATCCTCTAAAAACAGAGCTTTTGTATAAAAAGTAGCAAATCTGTATCCCCTTTTCTATAAATAATATTATAATCATTGTTAAAAAGATATGGACTGTCAATTTTTAATAAATATACTTGTGAAATAAAGCTTAATCAGTACGGCACTGAGTCATAAACAAAGTATACATAATCACTTACCGGTGAAAAGATAAATCCGGAAACAAGTTATATACTTTTCCACAAACTACACAACCACGCACCAAGATTAAGCAATAAATAAAATGTTTTTTTTTTGCAAAAAGCTTCAAAATATCACAAAAATGCACTTAACCTCAACGCAAACACTGTTTCTTGCCGGCAACATGCTACGAAATAAATTCATTCATAAATCCATACTGGTCGTTATCCCATCGTAAAAGTAGTAAAAACGTTGCCAAATGTAGCCATTTTATGTATTATACTACAATATGAGAATAATTTGAGATATTTCTGTAGTAAATATTCCAGCGCCACATTAAGCGTCTTATATAATTAAGTAAATTATGGTTTATATTTTCTGTTGCATGTTATATGTTGTGTGTAAATCAGTAAAGTATATTAGTTTCTATATTCCTGTCAATTAGCTTATAATGATTTTGTTAAATTTGCCTACAGTGTATCGAGAATAAAAAGAGATAGTTTGAATGTTGGAGCGCATAAAAATGTAAACAATTGGGTCTATTATATTCGTAGGTCTGTATACTGAGGTGACCTTAGAATAATTTAAGCTACAGTATATAAATAGACATTGAGAGGGAAAGAAAAACTGATGCTGAGGAATAAAATTAACACATGGACACAGTTAATGAAGAACAATAACATAAAGAATATATAGACTATGAAAAAAGTAATAATAAATGACATACATGATTAAAGTAACTCAATAACGGGCTTAATCACTCAAACCAGGAAATTGTTGAGATATAAAATTGCAAACCAAATTCTGCAAATAATCAAACTTAAAAGGCAATATCAGGACTCTTAAAAGAATGAAACCTGACAGGCCATGAACCAGGGGAGGATCTAGACACGCGCTTCTGGGGGGGGGGCGATTTCATGCTTGGGGGGGGGGCGAACCTGTACTAAATTTGCCTGAATAAAATTTTAAACCTAGATTTCTTGGGTTATTACACTAAACATAGTCGTCATGAGGTTTAAACCCGTAGAAGTTACCTTCTTCTAGGCTCTTGGAGTTAGGATTTCCTCGTTTTAATATTAAATATACTGACTTTAAGGCTCTCGGTGGAGGCCATCGCTCCCATCGCCTCCCCCACGGTTCCGCCCATGCCATGAATGCAAATAATTTAATAAACGCTCTGTAACGAAAGATAAAAACGGGTAATGAAAAAAAAACATAACTTCATATCTATTGGCATACATATTAAAACTCTAAAATAAAAATAAAAATCAAGGGATTCCGGCGTTTTTCGTAACAATTTCTAGTGTAAGTTTTATTTAGCTTATCCGCTAATTTGGGAATACACTGCATACCTAATGTATTGTAATGTTTTTATTTTTACAATCGGGTTCTTGGATTTATTTATAAACACTGTCCAACTCACTCTAATTTATTTCCACTGCTTTAACACCATTTATATTCAAAGAACTATTTACAATTAATCTTAACTATATGGCAGTCGAATATTGAGTAAATGCTTCTTGAGCTCTCAGTATTTTTATATTTCTTCTGGGAATTCTACAGAACGGCAAAGAGACCAGACTGGAATTCTCCGAGAACGCCATCAAAGTAAGCCGCCGACTATCGATGCGCCAGACGATAAATGCCCCTTCTACGAATTATCGGATGAATTCCCCTCACAATAGTAATTCCAAAATTAATAGCATTTCTGGATTTTAATTTATTTTATTTGATAGGTTCTTTGAGCAAGACAGATGTTTAAAATGATATGTACGTTGGTAAAACTCTCATTTACTGCAGTCTAAAATTATTATGACGCTTCAATAAGGTTTGTAGTTAAAGATCTTTAAATTTGGGATGTTGAGCAATGAATTTAATAGAGGCTTCATAGAAAATTGAATAGTCTGATATATAGTAAAAATAAAAGTTTTATTTTGAAGATTCTATTAGAAATAGCATTTAAGATATCATTTAGAAGTCGTCTAAGTGTTTTTCCTAGATTTTTGTGTAAGATCAATTAATTTAATAATTTAAAATTTTAATTTAGGGGCTTTAGGTTAGTTTCTGCAAAATCTATTATTTATGTGACTTTTAGTAATGTTTGAGCGTTATAGCGGTAGATTTTGATCGATAGCTGTATTTCCACTGAAGTTATAAAATAATATACAACGTTTGAAAGCTTACTAAGGAAAAAGGATGTTGATGTTAACTAGTTAAATAGTGTGATCTTTTGTTAAAAATCCTAAGTTGTTATTCTGAATTAAAAAAAATGAAGGGCGGTAAAAAAATATATAAAAAGTACTAAAAAATTATGATATACCTTATTTTGGATTCCGTTTAAAGTACCCCCTAGCACAACAAAACTTGACTTTAACGGTTGTGTGGGGTAGAGGGTGGTCTTTGTGATAACCCCTATAAAACCTCTTTTAGTATTGAACGAGTAAAAAATTATGGCGGTGGAATTAGGTCGATAGCTGTTTTCCTCTCTTGAAGTTATAAAATATTCCGCAGACTTAAACGTTAAGGTAGTAGGGTAGGTGGTATAGGGGTAGGCTTAGAAGTAAAAAATTTTTATGGTGGTAAAAAATTAGTAAAAAAGTAGTACAAAATTGTGATATACTTTATTTTTGATTCCGTTATAAAGTACCTACTAGATTAACGAAACTAAATTTTAAGGGTGGTGAGGGGAAGGGGTGGTTTTTGCGATAACCACTATAAACCTTCTTCTAGTACTTGGGGAGTAAAAAATTATGGCGATGGAATTAGGCTGATAGCTGTTTTCCTTTTGAAGTTATAAGATATTCCGCTGGCTTAAACGTTAAGGTAGAAGGGTAGGTGGTATTGGGGTAGGTTTAAAGTAAAAAATTTTTATGGCGGTAAAAAATTAGTAGAAAATCATGATATACTTTATTTTTGATTCCGTTATAAAGTACCTACTAGATTAATGAAACAAAATTTTAAGGGTGGTAAGGGGTAGGGGGTGTTTTTTGCGATAACCACTATGAACCTTCTTCTAGTACTTGACGAGTAAAAAATTATGGCGGTCGATAGCTGTTTTCCTCTTGAAGTTATAAGATATTCCGCTGGCTTAAACGTTAAGGTAGTAGGGTAGGTGGTATTGGGGTAGGTTTAAAGTAAAAAAAATTTATGGCGGTAAAAAATTAGTCAAAAAGTAGTAGAAAATTATGATATACTTTATTTTTGATTCCGTTATAAACTACCTACTAGATTAATGAAACTAAATTTTAAAGGTGGTAAGGGGTAGGGGGTGTTTTTTGCAATAACCACTATGAACCTTCTTCTAGTACTTGACGAGTAAAAAATTATGGCGGTCGAATTAGGTCGATAGCTGTTTTCCTCTTGAAGTTATAAAATATTCCGCTGGCTTAAACGTTAAGGTAGTATAGGGGTATAGGGGCAGGTTTAGAAGTAAAAAATTTTTATGGCGGTAAACAATTAGTCAAAAAGTAGTAAAAAATTATGATATACTTTATTTTTGATTCCGTTATAAAGTACCCACTAGATTAACGAAATTTTAAGGATGGTGAGGGGTAGGGGTGGTTTTTGCGATAACCACTATAAACCTTCTTCTAGTACTTAACGATTAAAAAATTGTGGCGGGAGAATTAAGTCGATAGCTGTTTTCCTCTTGAAGTTATATAATATTCCGCTGGCTCTAACGTTAAGGTAGTGGGGTAGGTGGTATAGGGGAAGGTTTAGAAGTAAAAAACTCTATGGCGGTAAAATATTAGTTAAAAAGTAGTAAAAAATTGTGATATATTTTAATTTTGATTCTGTTATAAAGTAGCCTCTAGATTAGCGAAAGTAATTTCTAAGGGTTCTGAGGGGTAGAGGGTCGTCTTTGCGATAACCACTATTAACCCTCTTCTAGTATTGGACGAGTAAAAAATTATGGCGGTGGAATTAGGTCGATAGCTGTTTTCCTCTTGAAGTTATAAAATATTCCGCTGGCTTAAACGTTAAGGTAGTATAAGGGTATAGGGGCAGGTTTAGAAGTAAAAAATTTTTATGGTGGTAAAAAATTAGTCAAAAAGTAGTAAAAAAATGTCATATACTTTATTTTTGATTATGTTATAAAGTACCCACTAGATTAACGAAACTAAATTTTAAGGATGGTGAGGGGTAGGGGTGGTTTTTGCGGTAACCACTATAAACCTTCTTCGAGTACTTAACGAGTAAAAAATTGTGGCGGTGGAATTAGGTCGATAGCTGTTTTCCTTTTGAAGTTATAAGATATTCCGCTGGCTTAAACGTTAAGGTAGTATAGGGGTATAGGGCCAGGTTCAGAAGTAAAAAATTTTTATTGCGGTAAAAAATTATTCAAAAATTATCAAAAAATTATGATATACTTTATTTTTGATTCCGTTATAAAGTACCTACTAGATTAATGAAACTAAATTTTAAGGGTGGTAAGGGGTAGGGGGTGTTTTTTGCGATAACCACTATGAACCTTCTTCTAGTACTTGACGAGTAAAAAATTATGGCCGTGGAATTAGGTCGATAGCTGTTTTCCTCTTGAAGTTATAAAATATTCCGTTGGCTTAAACGTTAAGGTAGTAGGGTAGGTGGTATAGGGGTAGGTTTAAAGTAAAAAATTTTTATGGCGGTAAAAATTTAGTCAAAAAATAGTAGAAAATTATGATATACTTTATTTTTAATTCCGTTATAAAGCACCTACTAGATTAATGAATTTCAATTTTATGGGTGGTAAGGGGTAGAGGGTGTTTTTTGCGATAACCACTATGAACCTTCTTCTAGTACTTGACGAGTAAAAAATTATGGCGGTGGAATTAGGTCGATAGTTGTTTTCCTCTTAAACGTTAAGCTAGCGGGGAAGCTATAACGGGGGTGAGTTTCGGAGTAAAAAATTTTTATGGCGGTAAAAAATTTGTAAAAAATTAGTAAAAAATTATGGTATGGGTTATTTTGGATTCCGCTATAGTGTCCCCGCTAACTTAACGGCCCTAGCATGATGCATTTGTTTTACGATTAGAATAGACGTAAACTTTGTAGCGATTAGACGTATAATTTTATATTCAGTAATAAATTTAAAACTTGTAATATTTTTCCAGTCCATTAAACTTTTAATTTTTTTAAAGTTATTTTTGCAAACCAAAAATATTTCTCGATTTGGAGTCTCTGTGAGCTAGATTTTCCTGAAACTCCTGGATGTCGGAATACATTTCGCGATAAAATAAATAAATTCAGTTATATGCACTATATACATAAATAATTATTCGAGAATTCATTCAGTTGAGGGGAGCGCAACTGATGAAGGTTCTCGGCTAAAAACACTATATTATCTTGCGTTCAATGGATTGAAAATCTCGAAAACTTAGATCCTTTAAGTTGCTTTGTGTCGAGTTATTTCTAAATACTATGTAAATAGCTTATCCTTCTATCCTTTAACAGCGTTCCGATCAAAATCATCATCCCCATGATAGGGAGCCATTCAATTAAAATCAACCACCTACATCTTAGCTCTCGGATTCCAGCGAATGCGATAGACACGTCATTGATCCTCTTGATTATTTCGTAGTCCTTTGGGGGTTGTATAGCCAAACCTTATCTCTCTCTTGCAACTTGACTGAATTTGTATTGAGATCGCGTAGCGTTTCTTCGATCGCTGGTAGTCAAGATCTGCGCCCGAGCCGGTTCGTGTATGGCCACCATGCTTTGTCTGAGTTGATCGGCATAATCGTTCCCTTCATTGGACGGTTTTTTTAGAGGAGCCAAAGGCCAAATCACACGGTAGTCTTTTTCCGAAGAGTACTATGTTAGATGTTGTTCCAAAGTCCTGTTGAATCTTTCCACCATTCCGCCCGATTGTGGATGCAAGGGTGTGGTTCTCGTTTTCTTGATGCCCAGCATCGTGCAGACCTTCTGGAACACGCTGGATTCTGAGTCCGCTCTTGGCCCGAAAGTAACACCAACGGGACACCAAACCTGCTGAATACCTGTTCCACTAGCACCGTTGCCACCGTGGTTGCCTCTTGATCTATTGCGACTAGAATATATTTATACCCTGCACGAACTTGAGAAAAGGACCGACGACATCAATAGCGGTTCTTTCAAATCCGAGTTCAGGTCCTTACTGACTGCGCAGACGTTAATCGTTAGCTAATTTTTTTCATGCCTAGATGACCTCCGATCATCCCATTGTGTACTTCGGTCAGACGAGCTGGAATCGTCAGACGAGCTGGAATCTTCTTCTTTGGGACCACCAGTTAAGACTTAGTTCCTCTTCCCTCATTGCTTTTCCAAATTCTCTTCAACATTCTATTCTCTCCCTTTAAGGACTCCTATTGGGCCCACAATGACTTCAGGCCTGGGTCCTCTCTTCTTGAGTGGTAGGATTGGTTCAGTATCTGGGTCAGCAATTTGTTCTTATACACAATCCTCTGCTGTTCAGTCTTCATTCACCTGCACTCGAACCTATCGGATGGGTACTGTCCTGGGGCCTGGTGGATTACTCAGCACTTGACCCCTTATACTGACTGGCTGACAGTTCCTGCTGATGGTATAGTTATGTTGTCCAACTCTGGCTGGTGATCTGTTAGTAACCTCACTCTGCAGTCACGTTGGAAATACTCTGTATGTTTACAGCAATAACATACGCCAATTATTTTGTTAATTTTTTTTGTACCTTTCGCTTGGACCTGTTAATGATAGCCTCCACTTCCAAAGTACGCCGCAGAGTTTCGGTAGTATTCTTTAATCCTCTAAGCCTCAGATTTTGTTGCACTTCGACCTCTCTAATACCACTAACAACACTGTGAAGACCTTGGTCTTTAACATCTTCTGGTAGGTCTGGATACGCTAAGTCTCTTGATTTTTGTATTTTGCGTCTCAGTTGCACTTGGTGTGATTGATTGTCATATCTTTTATCTAACCCTCTATTCAACCTCTGGAATGCACTAAGGAAGTTCTAATGCTGGACCTCTTAAACAAAAGTGGGTGGTTTTATAAAAGAACTTTTCGTCCTTACAATGTTGTGATATGTCCCCCTTTACAGGCCTTGTTGCATTTTTCTAATTTACTAATTGTCGTGTTACTAATTGTACTAGTCGTTTGTTCCTTGTTTTTTCGATTCATGTTGCCTTTTTAATTAAAATGTTTTAAGTTCATCTGGTCTTTTTAATTCATCAGCCTGCCGTTTTTCTTCTAATATTTTAAGTTCAGCAAAAGCTGCTACTAATCTTTGTTGAATTTATGCTCGAATTTCAGTCTTATTTTTCTCTCGTTCCACTAATATTTTGTTTAATTCTTGATCACATGTATCAGCAATGCTCTTAAAATTTTCCTGTAATTCTCTCTAGTAACAGGTAGCATATTCATAATTAAATTGCTGAAATCCCGACTTCTGATCCCCAGATATTGCGGACTCTGGTTGGAAAACAATTTCTATACTAAATAATCGTCTTTATTTTCATCAAAATAATTTAGAATAAATTCCACTACATAACATTAACTTTATAAAATGCCATTAAACATCACTTCCAAATCAGGTGTTAACCACGTCGCTGTCTACTGAACTGAAATCTTGATATACGTCAGCCTTTTATACCATCGCAGTTCTCGATCTTTCCCATAGTGATTCTGGCCTGCTAACGTATATTTTCTTATTCCGAAATACTTTCGAAATTCTTGGTACTTTTTTATCCTTACTCGTGTCTTCAGTTTTTGTTTTTTTACTATAGTTTTATTCATAGAATTAGCATTTGTTGAGAATTTTTAATTTCTAGAAGGGTTACTATTTTGACAGCGCAAAATAACATGTTATAAAAATATGTATATATATATATATAAATTACTAGTGAATCCCCTAGATAATAATAAATATATTGTGTTTTTCAGAACATGTGATAATCCAGCTGGGAGTTCAAGTTCAAGTCCAGATGTACATCGTCACAGAAAATCAAATTCTTTAGATGCTGGGAATAAACCAAAAACTGGTGTACAAACAGTAAGAGAACGATTTCGATGCATTGCTCCTTACCCTCCAAATAGTGAATATGAATTGGAACTTCAAGTAAATGACATTATTTATGTTCATAAAAAGCGAGATGATGGTTGGTATAAAGGTACCCAACAAAGAACTGGAAAAACGGGGCTGTTTCCTGCTAGTTTTGTTGAAAGTTATTAAATAAATCATAATAGTTCTAAGGATGTTTAATAAAACTGAGGATTACGTGTTTTTGCTACAGAAAGTATTATATTTCAAATATACAATTTTAAATTGTCAAAATGTGTGTTGATAGCATTTTCACTAATTTTTAGGATTTGAAATATAATGATTTCAACACTTGTCATTACAAGTAATAAGAACTTTCATTTCCTATGATTTGTACTTAATAACATTTATTTTTACACGACTGTGGCAAGGCGTCTTCTCAAATAGAACCAGATTTGTTATACGAATTTCCAATCTCATCATTTTAGGGTAATTTGATCAAACTATATTTTGCTTCCTTTGATTACCCTTTTCCTCTTTCAATATGACTTCACTACATGAATTTAATTATTCATCTGTTTCAAGTATAACCATTTATATATTTCCTTGTTGGTTTTAATATTATAAATATATATCAGATGAATTTGATTATGTAGATTATGATGAAAATCATATTTACAATGTGAATTCATAAAAATCAAGTCATGAGATTAGTAATTTAAAACCGGTTTTACACCTGGACCAGCAAACAATAATCTATAGATACATTAAAATATAGAAGTGATATTTTTTTACATTATGTGTAATTGTTCAATTCTATTTTGTAATTTATTGTTTTAGAGTACTCTTTGTTCTTATACTGTATTGTTACTCTAATTTAATCTATGTGATCATTGCTACCATGCTATTTTACGGTTAATTTTAAAATTTTAATTTGAAGATCACTTGTATGTTAGAACTAATTACTTATGTATATTATTTTTTAACATGTAATGGCCAGTTTCTCATAAATGAATTGTTAGCATTACGAGTAAGCTAAATAAAACAGAATAGATAATTTTTTAATAGATAGTTAAATATACCAATTTTATGAATAAAGTGCAATAAATTATTACAGTAAATAGAAAATTGTTAGAAGATGTTAATCAATTCCGAATTATAAGTTTTGTATTTACTAAGTGTGTATACATGTGAAATCGTGCCTGCATTACTAACAAATATTTTAAGGTGTCACGATACCACAAAATTTTTCCCAGTAAATAAATATTATAGTCTTACCATTACATATAATATCAGTAGGTACATCTAATTAAGTGGCGTATATTTAAGAAATGTATAATTTATAACTTTGTTATTTATATCTCATATTTATATTGTGTATATAATATTTATAAAAATTCGTATTTACTAGTGTTTTCTGTCCTAACTATTGAATTGTTTTGATGTTATTGAAATTGTGTAAACTTAAAGTTAAATTAATAAATAGCACTTATATTTGGTGGGAGTGTGAACTAAAATTTCGTAATTACTAGTGAATTCTTTCAACGTTTTTTTTTAATTGTTCCGAAATTTTCCGCACTTATAATAAAATCAATAAACATTTTTTGTATTTGAAGGAATATTTATAGATGATGTATATACCTTTACTATTTATTATTCATTTTAAGCACCTTCTATGATACTGTTTTGTGTTCATGTAATTTATTTATGTTTTATCTTTAGTAAGCTACACATTTAACCAGTGAAATGACAGTGAGATGATTCCCTATACATTTTTAATCAATAAATTATATTTTAATAACTTCGTTTACATTATAAATTCTTGGTATATTACATTTTATAGCATGTTTTACAATAAACTAAAGAAAATATTTAATTTCAAGTTATTAAATGAAAAAGGCAATTAATTTATTGGAAGGGCTGTGGAACCTTAGGTCTATCACTCACAGATATATAAACACAATGTTTTCTTTACTAATACCAGATCTTTATCTTTCACGCTCATCCTCGTTTCGACAAGCGTTATATTTATTTACACATTAATTTAAGTTCGATTTTCTAAAACATGCCCCCAGTTGTAAAAAATTTTAAAACTAAGCTAGTGAATTGTCTTATTGATTAGTACGTGGTGGTGGAATTCGATTCATATCAGGTGGAATTTAACGTGCATTTTTTAACAATAGGAATTCGCCATAAAGAAGGTTGACTGAAATATTGTAATTATTATCCAATTTTTATTTATTGTTTTATGTAGAATTAGAATATAAATAATATTTTTTCGAAATGTAGTTTTTTTCCATTAGGGTATCGTAATGCATACACCTCAGTCCTAAAAATTCCATAATAAAAACATAGAAACAAAATATGTTGAATATAAATGGTCTGGAACTAGTAGGTCAAACACTCACAAAAAAAAAAAAAAATTTAAAATCTGGTTTTATTCTCAAAAAATATTTTTGTTGTTGACAAATCTCCATTGTTTCAGGGTTATAAGTACCCCATCTTCAGAGTAAAGATACATATACAAAATTGAATAATTGATATGTTATCAATTATTCAAATTATCAAATTATTTTTACTAGTGGTCGCCTAGTGGTCTCCCAGTGGTCGAAATTTGACCCTATTTCATGAAATTGTAAAAAGTGTATTTTTATACTAAACAGAGTTGTGGAGAAACGGAGAAGTAGATGTAATCACCAATATTCACTCATATTCACAAATCATGAAATAAAAAGAAAATAGAAATGTAATCAAATATCAGTATTCGAAATATTTTTGACAAATGTATGACCCCCCAAATTTTTGGCTGGAACCGCTCCTAGCAAAATATTAGATATAATAATTAGAAGATTGTTCTTTGCAACCTAAAAGTTTTCGTCATTTGCGGTTTCAATCAAGTTCAGGAATATTAAAGAAAAGAGGGGACCAACAACCCTAGGATAACTTAAATATTTAATACATTCTCTATTGTCCGCTGTCTGACAATTTTTTACACAACGTCTTCGGGAAGGTTGTGCTAATAATATATTAACCAAATAATTAAATTCACATTAAAAACAGAATATTTAATATGAAAGTTACTGCAACGCGAAATCAATACTGATCTACTACACTGACTATTTTACCAGTAAACAATAACAACGCTTGCATGCCACTTCCAGAAAGAAGTACATGCTCTAAGAATATATCTGACGATCGCTCCATATATAATTACTTAATGTTAGTCTGAAGTTGGTAGACAATGTAACTCGTTCCTGGAAGTTTCCTTGGACTTCCATCGTCTTGAAGTGGTTGATCTCACAACGTTTCAATAGCTGTGTATCTGCTATCGTCATCATTCACCTGATGCAAAAACAATCCACAGGTATTTGAATGGCTTTTCTTGAAGAAGGTACACCGCATAACACAAAAAAAGTTTTGATAACACATTTTTACTTCTTAGTTAATTATACTAGGTGTTTAAAATAATACAAACCCTAATTTTGGCAGTTTTTGGGAGTTCTCAGCAACAGAATAAAAATTTAAAGTATCAAAGATAAGTGTGTTGTATGCTTATTTTTAGAACCTACTAAATGAGATCTTGATCGATAGGATTGGTTAATTAATAATTGAGTTATTCGCGAAAAATGTGAAAAAAAAATTGTAATCACCCGTAACTCTTATCTAAAACAATTTAGAACGATAAAACTTGGCAAAAAGTTGCCTATCGAAAATAACTGTTCAAAATTTCAAGTTCATGGCTTTGAAGGTTTTCTCATAAATGTATTTTTTTATCGAGAGCTCTTTATTTTTGGTGATGTTTACAACGCTCCCATTCTGCATCAAATTACTTTTTTATAAATCTGAATGGAACATGGTAATTATCAAATCTTTCGGTACAACTCATCCTATATAAATATTATTTTGAGTTTGTTCTATTGTCTGTAAATTTAATTTGAAATTCTGCAATTTGGTACTCGGCAACACATAAATATTAATAGAGGGGGATCCTGATTTCCCCTTACGCTAGAATATAAATAGCATGTCATCGAATTGACGTTTAAAATGCTTTTTCCAAGCAAATTACCTTATATACGAGGGTAAATCAAATATAAACGGTAATTTTGCTATTCTGCTTAGAATGCTGGTTCGAGCTCGATTATGTTGTTTGGAGTAGATGTTTGGTTTATGGGCACCAGCCGGATACGCGCGTATGCTTGGCTTTGTCGTCAATATGTATGATGTATGGCCAGCACAGAGTACAGCAATGGCTTGAGCTGGAGGTACATTCGTCTGTTGTGCAATAGATTATCATAAAGTTTTTAACCAGTAAAAGTCTCAGAAATTCTAACTCATTTGAAGGCACAATTTGGAAACAGTATACTGTCTCAAAATCGTGTATATATGTGGTTGAGAACATTTATTATTATTTTATTGAACGTGACCACCGATTAACCGTGGAAGAATTTCCTCAGAATTGGGTGTCAGCTATGGAAGTGTTCAATCAATTATCATTGATAAACGTGGTTTCAGAAATATTAGAGGTCGTTGGGTTCCGAGGTTGTTGACTGTAAACCAAAGATCGTTGAAATACTTCTAAATAAATTTCAGCGAGAAGTGAAGGTCTTTTTGAAGTGCATCGTCTAAAGTGGCCAAAATAAGAATACAATTCAAAACTCGTCTCTCATGTGGAAAAGTTCCTTGCCACGATTTTTGTTGACTCTTAAGGAAATTTACTGATCGATTTTTTACTTGCTCAACGTACAGTGAATGTGTATTACTACTGCTAGTTGTTACGGTTAGCAAAAGGGGCGTATTGGAAACAAAAAAAACATTGAATACACTGCAAGAAATGGGCTGAGAAGCCCTCGACCACCCTCCTTATAGCCCTGACTTGCTTCTGAATGAACGGAGAATTCTGAAACTCCCAACTCTCGGTGGAAAAAGTGTGTAGATCAGATAGAAAATCAAAGTCAACAATATAATTATGGCAAATCATTAATATTAATGTATAGTTATGAACTATGAAGTTAATTAACTTATGAATAAATTTAAAAAGTCTATAATGAAAATTATTCCTTAAAACACCATCTATAGAAATGGTCTGACGTCATTTTTTTGTAAAATGATTAGAAAAAAAGTTATATGGACAAATAGAATTTTTTTTCTAAAATTTTTATTGATTTTCGCTTATAACTATTGTAAAGTTGTAGACAATTTTATTTGCAACAAAAATGTTAAATATTTTTTTTGTGAGACCTATAGTTTATCAGATAAACCATAAAAATCATTTTGACGACTTTTTCCAAGATGGCGGCCGTGGGGTGCAACCCCACAAATTTGAATTTAATTTAACACTAACCCCCCTTTGATATCTAAAAAATAAAATTGCGTCCTCTGACAAATGCATGCTAAGCCCAAAAATAGGAAACATTTCAATGGACTAATTATGATATGCCACCGTTTCTCATCCCTGGGCTATTATCAGCCTGTTTGACAGTTGGCATGTTAATTGTATTAGGGAAAGAATCGAAACGACCCTGATCTAAACGATTTGAAATGAATGTCAGTTCAAATGCAGCAGTAAAATGAGGAGAAGGTGCTTCTCCCACCAGTACATTTTATTTAATTCCGAATACCAAAATGCCGACTTTCAAACTGATTTTACATACAATAAAACGAAACCAAAATAAAATTAATTTATGAGGGATTGTACTCAAAGAACTAATAATTAATATGTTCCTTTCAGATGCTTAAAATACTAATTTAACTCAAAATGGGAGCATTGTAAACTTCACGTAAAATCAAAAGTCCTGGAAAAAAAAATCTGATTTGCAAGAAAACCTTCTGAGCTGTAAATTTCAGATTCTTACCAGTTATATATATCTGGGAGAACTGAAAGATTCTGCCAAGTTTCAAAATTTCAACTAATCTTATATACAATAACTATGGACGATTGGATATTGCGTATTTTTTAGTTTTTTCCAAATAACTCAATAACTAATTATCCAATCGGCTATATTCATTTAGTCGCTGTTGAAATTGCGTATAAAACAAACTTACTATTGCCACTAGAACTTTTCATTCAGTTGCTGAAAAGTTACAAAAACTGCTAAAATTGCTATTTTTGCAACTTTAAACACTCTGTATAATTAATTAAGCAATAAAAATTTGTTAACAACAGTTTTTATGTGATATGCTATATACATTCTTCAAGAAAAGCCAATCACACACCTGTGGAATTTTTTGCAGTTGAAAATACTAACTTCCCTAGACTAATAGTCATACTATTGAAATAGAGACAACGAAAAATTATATGTTGTTTTCTGAATGATATTTGTAGCATATTTTTCAATGTCTATAAGTACTTCTTGGGAAATAACACCACAGTTGAGAAAATTGCTGTATATTCCAAACGTTTCGGGGTCTAAGTCAGACCCCGTTGTCAATGGTTAAGAAACTATGCATAAAAAAGGCACAATTCTAAGATGTAAATTTAAATATTTGACAATATGTATTATTTGATTTCTGACGTAACTAAGAGAATTTTATTTGTAATATACAGGGTAGCACAGAAACTTCTAAAGATCATATAATCATAAAGTTCCTTTCAAATTGGAAGAATTTGAAAGGGAGATCTTCGAATAAACGAACACAAAAATTATACAAAAAAACGACAATTTAAAAGATTCAAAATTTGTGAACATGCTTGAGACTTTGGGCATAAAATACAGTTTCAAAATTCAGTTATATTACACAAAGAAGAACACAACACCAAAAGAAAACTAAAAGAGTCTGCTTCAATTTTGTTAAATGAAAACGATTGTGTCGCTACTACCTCCGTAGAATTCAGTCGTTCCTGGTTGTCGATGATTAAGGAAGAAATTGCTAATGGTCATGTCCTTGTGAACAACCCAATATCGGGGATAGTTCATAAGGTTTTTCCTAGGTTTTCGCTTATGATTTTAATGGGATCACTGAATCAACAAAATTCTTTTGTCGCATTTTTGGCGAATGCACTATCTTATAACAAAGTGCACCTAGGAGCGCCACATAAAATTTTGAAGCTCTCCCTTTCAAATTCTTCCAATTTGAAAGGAACTTTATGATTATATGATCTTTAGAAGTTTCTGTGCTACCCTATATATTACAAATAAAATTCTCTTAGTTACGTCAAAAATCAAATAATACATATTGTCAAATATTTTAATTTACATCTTAGAATTGTGCCTTTTTTATCCATAGTTTCTTAACCATTGACAACGGGGTCTGACCTAGACCCCGAAACGTTTAGAATATACAGCAATTTTCTTAACTGTGGTGTTATTTCCCAAGAAGTACTTAGACACTGAAAAATTATATTACAGAATAATCGACTATTATTGGGCTCTCGCAACTTTCATTGCATTGTAAATATGGTTTCTTAACTAAAATCAGAATTATGTTGCTCCTGATCTATTTGTATCCGATATCGTTAATTTTCACCTTATGCTTTTAATTTAGATTCATTATATTTTTGTCGTATAAGTTCCATATAATTTGACTAAAAGATTACAGATCGTAAGATTCTCGATAAATAGGAAGATCTTGCAACCATGATATTCATGGCCATCTGCAAACGAATTTAATTTAAATTTTGACATTTCACTATTATTTTAGAGATTAGGTTGAATGTTTTGAATTCAGTTAGAAATGTATTTTCACGATTTTAATTCACAGAAAAAAATATCAAAAATAGGAGTAGGTATTTACCTAATATTAATTAACAGTAGATGGTTCGTATTTCTTTATATTTTCGATATAAAACAGAAATGGTCATGGATTACTAGGTAAGTGTGTTGAACTCACATTAATGAATATATATTTAATCTTAAGATATATTGTATTTTAAGGTTTATTAATATCTACTTAGGTATTGCAATTATTTGTAATGAAATGAGGAAGATTCAGGGAACGTCAACCACATGGTGTCGCCAATGCATACAAGGGCACAATGGCCGCCAATGTTTCCAAATAAATGTCTATTATAGTGTTGTGTATTGGAATGTGAAAATACAATAAAATTTACATTTCCAAAGAACGAGGAATTATGTAAGATTTATTTTCAACCATTAATAATAGTATTGCTTATACATTTCAACATAAAAATTACGATACGCAAAATCGTGAGAATTCGTTAAAAATACGCAATTTAATGCAGTTCTTTATTTATATATTATATATTTGGTGATTAACTTAATTGTAAGTTTGTCTGTTTGTTTGTTTGTTCGGGCATCACGTAAGAACTACTGAACTGATTTTGCTGAGTCTTTTTTTGTTGCTAAGCCTATAGTTTGACTTAATATCTGGTATATATTTTATCTCCCTAAATTGACAGAAACCATAGATATAACGAAGAAACATCGACCATGTTGGGTAACACAACTACTCTATTAGTTCCACCGCACCCACTAAATATTAGATACTTGCATCAACTTAGCTTTTATTCAAAATTCGGAATATGACAATGTAACATCTTTCGATTTAAAAAAAAAATCAACTGATATATCAAGCATAATTTTACAGGGTATTCTATATATAGGAAACATAGAGCGGAGTAGAATTACATGGATTTAAAAAATTTAAAAAAACTTATATTAGATGTCGCTTTAGCAGCTGCATATACACAATGTTTTTGAAATAAGGGGGAGTGGTATTAGTTATACGGGGCGTTGAAATAACTCTCTTATTTCACCGCATATGTTTATACAGAGCAGATAAAAATCTATTATTTAAGCAGTTAATTAATTTTGTTTTTGTTTTGTTATTATAGTTATGAAATGTGTTGAAAAAATGTTAGAAGCAGTTGTATATACAGGGTGGTTTAAATATAAGATGGAGTGGAATTATAGTCTATAGTGTCGTTAAAAAATTGTTTTATATCTACAAATAGTTGCATATATAGGATGGTTGAAATATGCAGGGGAGCATAATTGCACCTATCCTCGTGAGTTTAAAAAATATTATAAAGAATTTTGATGGTCTACAAGCTGTTCCATTTACCGGATTTTTGAAATATAGGGTGGAGTAGAATTCTAAGGATTCAGGGTGGGACAAAAATGTTATATTGGATGGCAAATAAGTAGTTGCATATACAAGGTTGTTGAAATATTGGCTGCAGTGTAATTATAATTATACAGGGTGGGTAAAAAATGGTAAAAAAATTGTGTTATATAGCAGTTGCATGAATGGAGTGCCTGATATATAGCTACACAGTGTGATTCAAACAATGTTAGAAAAAGTTGCAAATGAAAGGTGATTTGATTGAAGTTTGGTTTGGGTGAAATATATTCGAGATTGGTGGATTTATAGTTAAGTATAATGGTTAAAAAAAAGTTATATAGGATAGCCCATATGTTTCATAAGTTATTTCTTTTTGCATAGATTTGTACATTCCACAGGCGGGTGAAACCGCAGGTATCGGCTACTAATATATATAATTATGAGTTTATAACATCAGATAATGAAGTTTGTGTTACTTTCTTGGGGTAAGTTTTTTTCGCCAAATTGTTCTATATCGTCATTTTTATTGATATGGAATAATAATTACCATTTTTCCTCAAGTTCTTTATCATTCCCTGGGAGTTGCAAGTTTGCAAATCTGGATTTTAAATATGTAGTATGTCAATTAAAAGTAGAATCATGTTGCAATTTATTTCTGATTTATTACTTTTTACAATTGAAGGTTACAAAAATCGTGAAATTAATTAGATACCGTGAGATCATAAGATTCACATTTAAATCATTCTCCCAAGCAGAAGATTGTATATGTGGCGGCCATTGTACCTGTACCCTTGTATACATTGACGCAGTATGCAGTTGACGTTCCATGAACTTCCTCATAGTACTTCATATTCACACTAACTTTTGAGCTAGTTTCTTGCATTTTCTTCTTACGAGTTGAAATCGTAACTGTAAAATGTCTGAATAGAGATTCTAATTTCGTTATATTATTCTCACTTAAATACACTTTAAGCCTTTAAGGGTACTGGATTTTTTCAATCTCAAATCAAAATATTATATATGTTATATAAGTTTATACTATGAACTTAGCACGAACTTATATCGCAACGATAGTTCAACACTCCCAGCTGACTCAGCGACACGTGTGGTGTCATATTACAGCGCCGCCAACATCCGTGGGAATTGCAGCGTCGACTTTGCTTATTCGGCATATTATATGTTATAAATTGTAAAACTGCTCTAATGTTATATTCATTATTACTCAGAACTTTTGTCAGTTACATTGTTATTTTTCATTTTTATTTCAAAGTTATAATTGTATTTGTTTTAATAAAAAAATCTTTTTTAAAAAGTTAATTAATTGAAGTGTGATATAACAAATTGGCGCAGTCAGTAGGATCCGTCAACGTTACTAGAACACGAGCTTACTTCTAACTGGTAGCGGCGGATTCCTATCCCTCAACGGAGCAAAAGAACCTGGAAGAAGTCCCAACTGCGATAACAAGGAGAACACGGATCTTCCAATGTTCCTGTTGATGTGAGTAATAGTGAATCGTCTAACGTTTAAGTTTATTAATAGTTGATTTTAATATTTGATTGATTTGATATTTTGATTATTTGATATTTTTTTCAATTCAATGAATTGAATCACTGATTTATTATTTGATTACATTAATACTTTATGATTTAATTGATTACTTTGATTTTATTCATTCGATTGAGTGAATTATTTGATTTATTGATTTTATTTACATTTTATTTTACTAATACCATTCTATCTTCCAAAAAACTTTGATATTTCCCCATTTACAAATTTATTGATTATTGATTTTTACACCATTTATTTTATTGATACCATTTTTTCTATCCCATTTTATTATTTTGATTTGAACCTTTTTCGTTTTTAATTCTATTAAATCAAAATGGCACAAGCACAAAACAACACTGTTGCCGAAGAAACTGAAAAATATAGGTTGTCGGAAATATTTTCAATAATTCCAGAGTTTGAAGGCGACCAAATTTCTTTGGCCACATTTATTCATGCTTGCAATTGTGCATATAACATGTCAACTGCTGAACAAAAATACTTGTTAGTAATCCACATTAAAAATAAATTAAGGGAAAAGCGGCGCAGTTAATCAACTCGAGGAATCCTGCGTCTTATCTCGAAATAAAACAACTTCTAACTCTTCATTTTGGGGATTCTCGTGATCTTTCCTCATTAATACACGACCTTCAACGGTTAAAACAATTATCCAATGAGTCTCCCCTAACATTCTATAATAGGCTTCAAATATTGAGTGCGAAAATGCACTCATGTATCCAAAAAGCTCCTAGTCTGAGCACCGAGCAGAAAGACGCTCAAACAACTCTCGTTGACACCATGGTTTTAAACACATTACTTACCGGTTTAGAACCTCGATTAGGCCAAATTATCCGTGCCAGTAATCCGAAGGATCTTCTTGAGGCACATTCACGGATAAGAAGAGAACTTCAACTATCCTATTTTGAGGAACAAAAGATACATAAATCTGTTCCACCTAAGCCATCTTTTCAGGCTAGAAAACCAACTCCACCTCCTAAATGCTTAAATTGTGGGCGATTAGGCCACATTGCTGCGGATTGTCGCCTGAGATATCAAAATAACCCTCCGCCTTTCAATCAAAATAACAGACCAATTTTCGTTGGGCCGAATCAATCTTCGAGGCCAAATCCAATCAATAATAATAATAATCATCAAGGTCAACAATTCCGACCAAATAATTTTCAAAGATCTCCTTTCAAGCAGAACAACTTTCGACCGTCTGTAATACAGACAAACCCAAATTATCATTCCGAAAGAACCCACCATTTTAACAACTATCATAATGTCAACTATCCCGAATATTCTGCAAATGACTATGATTATTATACTGATAATAACCAGCAGACTTTCGATTATAACGACCAAAACTATGAAAGCCCTGAGTTTGACCAAATAGTAGATGATACCCCTGTCGAACCTTTCAGTCCTCACGAATACCAGGATTTTCTAGCACTTCCGAGCCTAGATCAGCCCCCCGATTCGACAACTACCCTCTCAGAAGTCCAAACTCAAATACAGAACTTGAATTTGGAAGACTTCAATCCCGATCTGAACTTCCCAGAAGAAACATTTCTTTAAGTCCCCTTCTGACAGTAAATTCCAAGAACCTCTATTATATCAACGACGCTTCTGGAAAATTTAAACTCCTAATTGATACCGGAGCTGGTATCTCCATTTTCAAAGAAAACACTGTCAAAAACTTCTCACAACGATCTCCCGAAAGAGTAACAATTCAAGGCATTACTCATGAGAAAATCCCGATCTCACAATCCACCCTTATTCCTTTCGCTCTAGGCAATCCACACAAGGTCTTTATCTACGATCTATATATTGAGTTTGATGGAATATTAGGTCTTGATTTTTTTGAGCATTATGAATGTATCGTCGACTTAAAATCCAAACAATTAATTACTAACTTTAAAACTATCCCCCTACATAAAGTGCCCGATCACGACCAATCTAATACACAACCAACAGACACCCCCAGTACTAACGCACAAACTCATATTTATAACAATCAAATAACAATCCAGGCACGAACCGAACAAATTTTCCAACTTAAATGTGAACTTAGAAATACTGACGCAATTTTACCGACACAAGTAGTTGACAAAGTACGACTTCCCAACGCGGTTGTACGTGTTAATTCAAAAGGAGAATTTCTGACTTCGATAATAAACGCGAACGCAATGCCGAAAACTGTTAACTTTTCCAATCTTCATTTTGAACCCCTTGACAATACACACCCTCTCTTAAATCTGAATACACACGATTACTGTGAATCTACAAACTTAGACAGAAACTTTACTATCAGGGAACAAATTCGGACAGAACATCTTAACGACGAAGAGCGAGAACTTATCACGAATCTCTGCTTAGAATTTGAAGATATTTTCTATCTCGAAGGCGATGTTTTGACGTTTACTAACGCCGTCAAACACTCTATTGACACCAATAATGCCAAGCCCGTTTTCACGAAATCGTACAGATATCCTCAAGTCCATAAGGAGGAAGTGAAAACCCAAATTTCCAAAATGCTTGATCAAGGCATTATCAGGCACTCTTCTTCTCCTTGGTCCTCTCCCGTATGGGTCGTCCCTAAGAAACTCGATGCTTCTGGTAAGCAAAAGTGGCGAGTTGTTATCGACTATAGGAAGTTAAACGAACTAACTGTAGACGATAAATATCCTCTGCCCAACATTTCTGATCTCCTCGACCAACTTGGTAAGTGTCAATACTTTTCGACACTGGATCTCGCTTCCGGGTTCCACCAGTTGGAAATCCTTGAGGAAGACATTCCCAAGACCGGTTTCTCTGTTGACAATGGTCATTACGAATTCGTTCGTATGCCATTTGGTTTGAAAAATGCACCTTCTACTTTTCAGAGGGTCATGGACAACATTCTTCTGGGCATCCAGAATGAACGTTGCCTAGTTTACATGGATGACATTATCGTTTATTCACCAACTATCCATGAGCATATGTCCCGTTTGACAGAAGTCTTTAAGCGTCTTAGACAGTCAAACTTGAAAATTCAACCTGACAAGTGTGAGTTTCTCCGTAAGGAAGTTGCTTACCTAGGTCATCTAATCACCCAAGAAGGAGTAAAACCAAACCCTTCAAAGGTTGAATGCATCCAGAATTTTCCTCAACCCCAAACTCCTAAAGATGTTAAATCTTTTCTTGGTTTCGCCGGTTATTACCGACGTTTTATCCCCAATTTCGCCAAGATCTCAAAGCCCCTAACGAAACTCCTGCAGAAAGACGTCAAATTCATCTTCGACGCAGATTGCAAGTCTTCCTTCAACGAACTGAAGCAAGCCCTTGTATCTGACCCTATCTTGATCTACCCAAATTTCGAAGAACCATTCCTGCTCACTACTGATGCAAGTGCTTTTGCAATTGGAGCGGTTCTCTCGCAAGGCCCCGTAGGAAAAGATCTCCCTATAGCATATGCTTCCCGTACACTCTGCGCTGCAGAAACTCGATATTCCACTATCGAACGGGAACTGCTAGCCATTGTTTAGGCGGTCAAGCACTACAGACCGTATCTTTTTGGGAGAAAGTTTACACTCCTGTGTGATCACCGTCCGCTTACTTTGGCTCTTTTCGATCAAAGACCCTGGCAGTCGTCTAGCCAGATGGCGCCTCAAACTAGAGGAGTATAACTATAAAATCGAATACAAGCCTGGCAAGGTAAACTTGAACGCAGACGCTCTTTCCCGTATCAAAATTAATCACTTCAAACAATGCACCGACTTTCTTTCAAAGATAAAAATTTTCGCAAATAACGAAACCGACCCAAAACAACCCGATCCAGGTACTAGTCACGATAACTCCGACGACTCCGACAACGATCAAGAACGCGATGATCATGATGAACGCATGACAACAGAATTTAATCGATTTGTTCAATTGTATAAAACCGAGTCGATAATCGTCTATTCAAAAATAGAAATTTCTAACGCCCAACTTCTAGACAAATCTCACAAACGAATAGTCACTTTCTTCTGGCAAAATAAACTCAATGACCTGCATGACAAAATCATCGAAGACATTTCCGAAGAAGACCCAAACTTCACTACTGACACTCTAAACGTTCTAGCCAGTAAAACTGTAAGGCATAGAAAATATTTAATTGTCCCTTTACCCTTTGATCCTGGAACAGTTGTTGCACATCTTTTCAACATTCTCTATAACAACTAAGACCAGTTCGACGAATCCGAAACTTTTTGTATTGAAAACAACGTAGAACTACCGATTCTTGAAACACTATCCTTTATACTTGCAGACAAAGACGTAAAACTTAAAATTTGTCAAAATTAGGGATGAACTCACCAAATTTACTCAGGCTTACCCAATTGGTGACAGAACAGCTAAAACTGTAGTAAACACCCTCCTAATATTCTTCCAACATTACGGTACACCTCTTCGCATCCATTGTGATTATGGACGTGAATTTGATAACACTCTCATAAGGGACCTGTGCGAACTATATGACATAAAACTATCCTTTTCAAGTGTCCACCATCCCGAACCAAATGGTTCTATCGAAAGGTTTCACGCGACTTTAGCGGAAATGATAAGGGCAAATACAGCTGAACATCCGGATGAACATCCATTCAACGTCCTTCCCTACGCAGTTATCTGCTACAACAATAGTAAAAACAAGACTACCGATTTCACGCCCTATGAACTTATCTTTGGGCACACTTCTAGTAGACCCCCCGAAACAATATACGATCAGGAAAAACTCATTTCCAAATATGGTAGGGACCTTAACGACAGAATGAACTACTATTATAGACTTGCCCGCGCAAAAACCGACCAACAAAAACAAAAATCTAAAGTTAGATTTGACAAACATGTTTCGACTAACCAACCAGAATACAAAGTAGGCGACAAAGTATACGTGAAAGAATCTCAGATTAAAAGCAAATCTGAAAACAAATTCAATGGACCGTTTGAAATCACCGCGATAAGAAAAAACTCTGCCACCGTTATAAACTTACAGACTAACCAAATCAGTAAAATTAACTTTGACAGACTAAAACCATATATTGAATGAATCCCTTCTTTTCAGATTCTGTGGACTGTTTTCAGTCGTGAACCTCCAACAATACTCTCTTACACCCGTTAACAATACAATAGGAGTTTTCTTCCATGAAGAAGGCACACTTAAAATTTCAAACGACAAATCACTTCTTGTCTTCAAAGACCTCAGCCCTTTCAGAGGTGCTATTTCAAATAACGACGCCATACTAAACCGAATTTTAGAGACAATCAACGAAAACACAACTAATACAAAATCATTTAAACCAAAAATACAAACACATGTTAGCCTTTTGAAACAAATTTCTAAATCCGTTAACTCAAAATATACAGACATCTTCGCTGACACTCAAACTTACCCTACTAACAGAAGAAAACGCGGACTTATTAACGGACTGGGATCAGTTTGGAAAGCTATTTCAGGAAACTTAGACGCAACAGATGGTTAATACATAAATGACTGTATAACTAAAATTACTAAAGACCAACACCAAATTCAGGACTTAGTAAAGAAACAAATATCTGTAACAACCTCAGTCATTACGAGCCTTAACAACACTTTACAAAAATTTCAATCCGAGGAGAAACTATTCTCGAATAACATCGAAAAAATAAGGCAGTCAATTTTATACATTTCAAATGATCTTGATTTTCATGAATTTCAAATCAATATCTTGGATCTGTGTGAAAGCCTAATGGAGAGTTACATATTTATCGAAAACACTCTCGATGATGTTTTAACTGCAGTCTCTTTCGCCCGCTTAAAAATTTTACATAGTTCGATCATAACCCCAGTAGATTTGGTCGATTCCCTTCAAAAGATTTCTCAGTCACTACATGAAAATAATTTACCACTTCCTATTTACAGTTCAAATGTTGCTCAGTACATTGATTTGATAGAATTAGAAGCTTTTCAAATCAACACCAAGATCATTTTTGTACTCAAAATTCCTTTAGTTGATCCTGAGATTTACACCCTTTACCACCTTTATCCGATCCCAATTTTGGATGATCGAACAGGGTTCCATCATGTACTTTCAATAAAGACAAAATTTATCGCGAGAGATGACGATTCGTTATTATACGCATCCTTCGAAGACCTGGGTGACTGCAAGCCTTTAACTAAACATCATAAGATTTGTTCCAAAGCCATATCACATCCAATAGACAAAGATGCCATCTGCGAAGGCCAGCTTCTCAGACAGCCAGTCACACTTCCAGCAACCTGCAAAAGGTTGATATTATATGCAGCAGACTATAATATCCAAGAGATTGACGTAAACTTTTGGTTGATCTCGATTTCAAGACCACTGGCCATCACCATCAAATGCAAAGGGCAAGATGTCGTGACACAAACCATATCGACAAATTCAGTGTTGCAAATCCAACCCGACTGCAATGCCTTTATCGACAACACAAGGGTCCATGCTACAAGAACTTCTAAAAATGTCCAAAACATCACATACAGAAACCACCCAGTGGACATTCCTTTCAACTGCTGCAACGGCATGCCAGCCGCCAATGAGATGCCAAATCTGACACCCCTACAGCTACAAGAATTAGATGTACAAGACCTAGATGTTGCCAACCATAAGCTCTCCCAATATTCTAAGGACCTGGAAAAGCTGATGGAACAACCACCTTTAGAAAAGCTTACATCCTGGCTCACGATCACAACGACCACCTTAGTAGTAATTGTGATTATACTCCTCACAATGAAGTCAATCCAGAAGAGGTTCAAGAATACCACTACACCAAGCTCCGCTGTCCAGCACACGCCACCGACAGCACCTTCAAACCCTAAGCCCAAAGGAAAGCTACACAGCCTCCTGAATCCAACCGACGATACAGAACTCCAGAACTTGACGTAAAAGTTGATGCTGTACCATCAACTTTTTTATATGGATGGGAGTTGTTATATAAGTTTATACTATGAACTTATATCGCAACGATAGTTCAACACTCCCAGCTGACTCAGCGACACGTGTGGTGTCATATTACGGCGCCGCCAACATCCGTGGGAATTGCAGCGTCGACTTTGCTTATTCGGCATATTATATGTTATAAATTGTAAAACTGCTCTAATGTTATATTCATTATTACTCAGAACTTTTGTCAGTTACATTGTTATTTTTAATTTTTATTTCAAAATTATAATTGTATTTGTTTTAATAAAAAAAATCTTTTTTAAAAAGTTAATTAATTGAAGTGTGATATAACATATATATATATATATATATATATATATATATATATATATATATATATATATATATATATGCATCAGCACTTTTGTCAATGTTATAAAAGCAACTGGAAACGTTCTCGTGTTGTCATTCAAATAATATCAGTTTTAGTACTAAGTCATTCAAATATTATCACTTATAGTATTAAGTATTTCAAGTAATTTGTTTCGTCTTCATTGTTTATTTAATGAATATTTATTTAGTTTTTTGCGGGTTATATAAATTGGATACTCAAGTGCATTAGACTGAATGTATTATTTATTTATTTGCTGGAATTGGGTTTGATATCCTTAAAATTCCTTTTATTTTCATTCCTTTCCTGTACTATATGTTGGAAAAAACCACATACTTCCTCGTTGAATGGGTCAACGAGACTTTCGCATCGTCTCTCGTGCCGAACAGTTCGAAAATATAATATTTAGGGTCCGTGACATATGTGCACATTTTATGGACGGAACTACATAATGGATCTACATATAGTATTTACATACACCCTTTTACCTTTCTGGTAAGTCTGCCTAATTTATTTTAATAATTGTAAATTGTACCGTTACATATTTATACACTGGAAACATTCTATGCACTATAAAATTTTAACTTCTCCAAAATAGTATAACTTGGATCAACACCTCATATAAATTACAGTCCACTTAAATACATATGCAAAAATGGCGCTAAATGCTACATTTTTTTTGGTCCTTTCGACCCAAGATTACGCTGTTTATTTTACTATTTAAATAATTTGTCGAGCTATTGATAATTGATTTATAAAGCCACAAATTATCCTATAGAAGTTAAAAATTTATAAAGGTGTTTCCAGCGTGCGCGAAAACATTCCGTTTTTTGCACTGTGTAACAATTTGTATATTTACGAATATTATAATTGAGCTGATATAAGGGTTTTGTTTACTCCTTTACTTTTTATAATCTACGCTTTGTTGTCGTCGAACGAAGACGAAACTTTTTCTTACCGACATTTTTGTTGATTGGTGTCTTTTTACCTTTTGTTTTTTGGAAGATATATTTACGAATTTGAAACTCGAATTCGTTTCGATTTGAATAAAATATCTTAACTATATGTTGCAATGGCCGATAATAAATTAAAACGTTTGAACGCTTTATGAAATTTAGAAATTAATAAACTTGATTCAATTGGGGAGATTGCAGATAAATTCGTACAAGGAGAATTTGATTCATCTAATTTTATCGTAGCTTGTCGTAATTTAAATAATATTCAAAAGGAATTCGATAAGCATCATCTAGAAATTATAAATACAATTGCCGTTAAAGATGAAGAAATAATTAGAAGGAAGTTTATACTATGTTTCAATAAAATTGAATCTTTATACTACAATCGGGTAGAAGTACCTAATGAAAATAAAAGTAATACATTTTCTTCATCTAATGTAAAAGCAAATTTGCCGAAAATTAACCTTAAATGTTTCTCTGGTGAAAATATAAGTGAGTTTCCTACTTTTATCGACATGTTTGATACGTTGATTCACAACGATGCAAATATCTCAACAATGAATAAATTTAGTTACCTTTTATCGGTTTTAATGGGTCCTGCTTTAGAATTGGTTAAACGGAATCGATTCATAGCGGACAACTACCAAACTGCATACAACAGTTTAAGAGAACGTTATTCTAATAATCGAGAACTTGCAATGAGTTATTGGAAAAAGATTTCTAATTGTGCTTCATTAACTAATGATAATCCACAATTTTTAAGAAAACTCTTAGATACATTTGGTCAAAATTTAGCTGGTTTATCCACTATGGGATTCAATACGGAAGATTGGGATTTTGTAATGATGAATATTTTACTTGAAAAATTAGATTATAAGTCTCAAAAGGCATTTGAATTGCACCATGCTTCAAATGAAATACCTACATATAACAGTTTGTATAATTTTTTGAAGCATTGTACGGCTCTTGAATCATTTGTTAGAGCAAAAGGCTCCAAGAGTTCACATATTCAAACTAATTCACGAAAACATACTTCACAAAATTCTCGTTTAATGTCTTCTCTTTTTGCTAATACATCCCGTAAACCAATTGTTTAATTTGTAATGCAGACCATTTACTTTTTAACTGTTCTGAGTTTTTAAATAAATCATCTCAAGACAGATTTAAGTTTGTTAAACAACGAAAGTGCTGTATTAACTGCCTTGCTCTTGGGCACACGGCTTTCAAATGTTCTTCGAACAAACGTTGTAAGAAATGCAACAAAAAACATCATACAATATTACATTTTGAAAATAGTACTCTACGCTCAGATGACGTTCCTATGCGGGAAAATGCGTCTTATTCTGAACTAAATGATCGATCGGAAAATACTATTCAAATACCTGCTAGTTTATTGTAAATACTACTACAATTTTATTGTCTACTGTTTTACTTCAGATCCGTGATAAATACGGTAACCTTTTAACTTGCAGAGCATTGATAGATTCAGGCTCACAAGTTAATTTTATAAGCAAATCTTGTGCAAATAAATTATCTTTAAACAAGCATCATATATCCACATCCATACAAGGATTAGATACGATGCGTACTTTTGCTAAATATACTATACAATGTGAAATCTTACCAGTCGGTAAGGAACTGCCTTCTTTTCCGATCAATGCTATTGTACTAGATAAAATTTGTTCTAATATGCCTTCCACGAAGGTTAACACAAAACAATGGACACACTTAGATAATCTAGTGTATGCTGATCCCGGATATCATTGCCCGGGTGAAATAGATATTCTTTTAGGAGCAGAACTGTTTCCATATATCCTTCGTTCTGGTTATATACAGGGAGGATCTAATGAACCTTGCGCGCTCAACACGGTCTTTGGTTGGGTTGTCATGGGGAAAATTGGACAACATCTTTCACAAGAAGTTCAATCTTTTTTTGTACAACAAAATGATTTTGACTTAGATAACACTTTGAAAATGTTCTGGAATGTTGAATAAGTTCCAGAAACTAATATTCAATCTCCAGATGATATTTATTGCGAAAACTATTTTCGTGAAACTACTAGCAGAAATGCAGACGGTCGCTTTATCGTCTCGCTGCCATTTAAACAAAATTATACTAGCTTCGGGGACACACGTTCTCTAGCTTTACAAAGGATCCATAACTTGGAACGCAAATTTGCAAAACACAAGTTGCTTAAAATCTCTTATAATGAATTTATTCAAAATTACATTAACAAAGGATATTTAATGCCTATTAATGAAACTTCTAATTTCAACAACAATTGTTTTTATTTACCACACCATTGTGTGATCCAATATGAATCTACAACAACTCCTTTAAGAGTTGTGTTTGATGCTTCTCATCATGCACAAAACTTTCCGTCGCTAAATGACGCGTTGTATGTAGGTCCTAAACTACAGAATGATTTGATAAAAATTCTACTTAACTTTCCTGTACATAAATTTGTTTGTACTGCAGACATCAAGAAAATGTGTAATCAAATTTTGGTTGATCCTAAACAAAGGAAATTTCAAAGAATTCTTTGGCGTTCATCGCTCGAAGATCCTGTTCATAATTATGAATTAACTACTGTAACTTTTGGTGTAAGCACTGCACCATTTCTTGCTATTCGTTCACTAAACGAATTGGCTAAATGCGAAATTGATTTTCCTTTAGCTTCTGAAATTATTTTACACAATAGTTATGTACATGATATATACTTTGGAGCTAACACAATTAACGAGATATTGAATTTAAAATGTCAATTAACTACACTTCTAGATAAAGCTTGTTTTGAACTTGGAAAATGGGCTAGTAACTCACCAGATATTTTACAGGAAATATCTACTAATGATATTCAACAAACATCATCATCCTTTGATAAAGATACAAAAAATACAATAAAAATTTTAGGTTTGCAATGGAATCCACAAACTGATTGTTTTTCTTTTACAATTAAACATTTTGATTCTAAGTGTACCAAGCGTAAAATATTATCGCAGGTTGCCCGATTATTTGATCCGTTAGGTATTTTAACACCTTCTATAATTATTGCAAAATTATTAATTCAACAAATGTGGATACTGGGTTTAAATTGGGATGACAAACCTCCGGATAGTATCATAAAGGTTTGGACAAAGTTCTTGTCTGAAATTAACGTGATTACAAGTGTGCAATTATCGCGTTACATTAATTTCAATGAAATGGTTTCCTGTGACTTACACGGATTTTGTGATGCCTCAGAAAGAGCTTACTGTGCAATTGTTTATTTGAGAATTTTATATAGTAATCAATATAATGCAAAAACATATTTTCTATGTTCGAAAAGTAAAGTTGCACCTATTAAAAAACTATCCATTGCAAGACTTGAATTATCTGCTGCTGTATTGCTTTCTAAATTAATTGCGTATGTATTATATATCTACCAAGATAAAATTAATTCTGTATTTGCTTGGTCGGATTCCTCTATAGTACTTTCATGGATAAAATCTCCTGCCTATAGATGGAAAACCTTTGTAAGCAATAGAGTGAGTTACATTCAAGACAGAGTTGCTCCAAAGAATTGGTATCACATACCATCTTCATTAAATCCTGTGGATCACGGATCACGGGGATTATATCCAAATGATCTTTTAGTTAATTCTACTTGGTGGTATGGACCTAAATTTCTTGAACTACGACAAGAATGTTGGTACCTGCCTACTTTATATTTTAAGGAAAATTCAGATATTCAGTTAGAAGAAAAAATCTATGGTTTTATTGCTTCGTTAGCTGAAAGTTTTATTGATTCCTTATTAAACAATCATTCTTCACTTTTGAAAATTAAAAGAATTGTCGTTTTTGTTCTGCGATTTGCATATAACATTAGAAACAAATCAAACAAATTGTTAGGTTTTATAAGTGCAGAGGAACTGAGTAATGCTTTCATTGTTATAGTTAAACGAGTTCAACTTCTGCATTTTCAAAACGAACTTAAACAAATAACACAAAATAATGTTACTACTAAGTGGTTGAGAAAACTCAATCCTTTTCTAGATGAAAAAGGTATAATTCGCGTTAGTAGAAGATTATCTCAATCAACTTCACTAGGGTTTAATAAAAAATTTCCTTTATTAATTCCGAATAATTGCAATTTTACAAAGTTGTTGATAAGAGAAATTCACATTAAATACTTACATGTTGGTATACAAACCACTTGTAATATACTTGCTCAAAACTTTTGGTTGATTGGTGCCAGGAAATATGTTAGGAAAGTTCTTAACAATTGTCTTGCTTGTTGGAAAACTAATCCAAAACCTTATCAGCCCTATATGGGTTCTTTACCAAAGTTTCGTATCTCACAATTAAAACCATTTTCAACCATTGGAATCGATTTTGGAGGTCCTATACCTATCACTATGAATAGACTGCGCGGTTCCAAATCTATTAAAGCGTATATTTGCGTTTTTGTTTGCTGTCCTACAAAAGCGATACATATCGAGCTTGTGTCTGACTTATCTACGGAAGCGTTTTTAGCAGCTCTTTGGCGTTTTATAGCTAGAAGAGGTCGGTGCTCTACAATTTACTCGGATTGCGGTACTAATTTTGTAGGATCTAGCAAATATCTGAGAAGTATTAGGCACACCGTGGGTGATAGAGAAAACATTGAATGGAAACTTCATCCACCGTCTGCTCCTCATTTTTCCGGTCTATGGGAAGCAGGCATAAAATCTGCTAAAACTCATTTGTTGCGAGTAGTAGGTGAACAGATATTTACATACGAAGAATTATATACTGTTTTAACTCAAATTGAAGCTGTTCTTAACAGTAGACTGCTTTGTGCAGTTAGTACGGATCCCAACGATTTGAATGCTTTAACTCCTGGTCATTTCTTGACTTTGGAACCTTTGACTGCGTTGTCTGATCCAGACTATGCGGATTTAAAAATTAATACACTTTCTCGTTGGCAACTTTTGCAACGTTTACATTACGACTTTTGGAAGCGATGGCATCAGGAGTATCTTCATACCCTTCATCAAAGGGCAAAGTGGTATAAGGATTCAATTCATCCACCTTCAGTGGGTTCTTTGGTACTTATAAAGAATGAGTTGAGTTCTCCTCTTAAATGGCCATTAGCACGTATAATTAAAACTCATGCAGGTGCCGAAGGCAAAGTTAGAGTTGCAACTTTACATACAACTAAGGGAACAGTCACACGTCCTTTAGTCAAGCTTTGTCCTTTACCAGAGGGATAAAAGGCTCCATACCCTTTTATGTGGGGGAGAATGTTTCGTTTTCATTTTTTATTTAATGAATATTTATTTAGTTTTTTGCGGGTTATATAAATTGGATACTCAAGTGCATTAGACTGAATGTATTATTTATTTATTTGCTGGAATTAATTTTGATATCCTTAAAATTCCTTTTATTTTCATTCCTTTCCTGTACTATATGTTGAAAAAAACCACATACTTCCTCGTTGAATGGGTCAACGAGACTTTCGCATCGTCTCTCGTGCCGAACAGTTCGAAAATATAATATTTACGGTCCGTGACATATGTGCACATTTTATGGACGGAACTACATACTGGATCTACATATAGTATTTACATACACCCTTTTACCTTTCTGGTAAGTTTGCCTAATTTATCTTAATAATTGTAACTTGTACCGTTACATATTTATACACTGGAAACATTCTATGCACTATAAAATTTTAACTTCTCCAAAATAGTATAACTTGGATCAACACCTCATATAAATTACAGTCCACTTAAATACATATGCAAAAATGGCGCTAAATGCTACATAATTAATTGTTTAAATTTTGATTTTGTATGTTTTAAATAAATAATCTTTTTTTAAAAAGTGATTTGAATCAAAGTGAATATAAAATATATATATACATAGTGTTGGCATATTAAAATATATTTGATTTTTTTTATACTGAAAATTATAACGGTGTAAATGTATTTAAAGGCAGAATATTTTAAATTATATTTCGGTACAAAATCTACCAGACAGTTAGAATTTCTGACAATGTGGGTATCTTATAGTTAATTTATTTTACATTACATTGTCCCATATTGCTGCAAAGACCTTGTATTAAAGGTGACTAACTTTTTCTTGAAAGAAATTAATCGTTGACGTTTTAAAGATTTGTTTAAAATATAAAGAAATTCAATGCATCTACCTCTTTACTGGGTTAAGTTAGGTACATTTATTCTAGAGTGAAATATATTTTTTCGACATATCTTTTATTTAGGTCAGTAAAGTTAGCACAGCCATTTTACAGAAACTCAAATTAAAACATATGGGAATTACGAGCTATTTAGGAGCTCTTGATTTTTACCTAAATTGATTTTTGAGCTCAATATTTACTATGGAAAAAGTGCAAAAAACTATTGGCGGTGCTAACTTTACGTAAAGTTAGCACCGCCATCTCAGAAAAACAAACAAAAAAATTTTGTGAAGCGTCTCAAATTAGGAGCTATTTACGAGCTTTTAATTGACGTATTGAACGTCAACCCCTAAATTTGTCTAAGGGGCAAAAACCACCCCCGAAAAAATATTGAATTTTAATTTTAAATTTAAAATCTATTAAAATTATCTACGATTTACGAGCTCTTTCCTCAAGGGATGAAAACAACCCCCCAAGAATGCAGTTTTTTCGAATTTTATGATTAATAAATTTTGAAAAATACCAGCACGATCTACGATTTACGAGCTTTCCAACGGTATATTACACGACAACATTCAAATTACTGGAAGGGGTGCAAACCACCCCCCAATTATGCAGTTTTTTTAAATTTTATGATTTATAAATTTTGAAAATACCAGCATGATCTACGATTTACGAGCTTTCCAAAGGTATATTAAACGACTACATTCAAATTACTGGAAGGGGTGCAAACCACCCCCAATTATGCAGTTTATTAAAATTTTATGATTTATAAATTTAAAAAAATACCAGCATGATCTACGATTTACGAGCTTTTCAACGGTATATTACTGGACTACATTCAAATTACTGGAAGGGGTGCAAACCACCCCCTAATTATGCAGTTTATTCAAATTTTATGATTTACAATTTTAAAAAAATACCAACATGATCTACGATTTACGAGCTTTCCAGCGGTATGTTACATGACCACATTCAAATTACTGGAAGGGGTGCAAACCACCCCGCAATTGTGCGGTTTTTTCAAATTTTATGATTTATAAATTTTAAAAAATACCAGCATGATCTACGATTTACGAGCTTTCCAACGGTATATTACTGGACTACATTGAAATTACTGGAAGGGGTGCAAACCACCCCCCAAGGTTTCCTCAAGGAAACTAAATTTTTTCAGTGTTGGATTAACTCACAAAATATTGTTTCTCAATTAATTCATTCATTATGCGGTTTGTATACCAGTAATGTAGTTTTGGTAATAAGGATACTCAGTAATGAAAAAGATATTACCATCTTATTAGTCCATCCCCAATATTTTTACATAATTATTTTAGTCCGTTTTCAAATATCTAAATTTAAAACGTTATTTTTGGCCTATTAAAGAATTTTCATTTTAGATTTTGATGTAACATTCGAAAAAGCCTTCTTGCCGCTGTTTGTAATGGCCTTTTCTGTAGCATGAAAAAATAAATTTGAATACACTGATTATGTGAATATATTGGAAACAGTTCTCTGATAATTGTTATCTAATATTTGATTGGTGCCACTGGTTCTAGTCGATGCAATATATTTTATTAAAGCATTAAAAAATTCCTAATGTGGTATTTTCTATTGCAGGGGTTACTTAAATTCTTAAATCACATAAGTAATATACGCCACTCTGTACTCATCCTTTACGTTCAAACTCATATACAATATACTATATTATACAATTAATCGCTATCATTTGATTTAAGAACATTTCTTTTTGAAATTCAAGTACGTTGAAATTCTCTCAATAAGTAGGTACCTATATTGAAGTAGTTATTTAGAAAATTACTATCAATAAACATTTCCTCAACAAATGAGAACAAAACTGTTGCTTACCCTCCTAGAAAATTCGAATAGCAGGTTGCAGATCTATACACACAAAAATCAATGACACTGGATTTTAACAAAAATTTAACAATATATTTTATGACATTAACCAGTAATTTCAAATACGAAATCGTCCATCTATAGAAATTTTACTGAGTTATTAGTTACAGGTAGGAATATTGGCACCTAGATGGCGAGACAACACATTTGTTTAATTCATCCAAGTACCTTTGATCTTTTATGTCTTCCTATTTGTATTTTTGGGTTACTATGAATAATTTGATTATTGTGGGTACAAAAATAATAGTTGAAAGAACAATAACGAAATACATTGCCCTCTCAGATACCAAACTCCAGTTTTATATTTATTTTATAGATTATAGATTCAGCCCATTTTCAAATGGTAAAGGTTAGATAAAAATAAGAATATTATTTGACTTATATTTTCTTAAGGTTGTTATGTTATGGCGAAGGTTGGTTGAAAAATGCCGACTGGAATTAATCTGTGCATTTCGTAATACATAAAAATATTGCTATTTCTATTTGAAACAACTAAGTTTTAATATGTTAATTAGAAACAAAAAACTTTGAGGTAATTATTAAAACTTCGAGCAGCAGATTTTGAAGAAGAAGCGAGTTGAATACAAAACCAGAAGAAACGGTAACAACACGTGGTCCATAAAGATGGTTACAATTTTTCGTTAGATTCAATACTTAATTAAAAGAACATAATTCATAATACAATTATTTATCCGAATAATGACTAACCACAGTAGCCGTTTTTAAACATATTGTTGGAAAGCTTATACATCGTAGATAATTAAACCTTACACCATTTCCAAGTTTTCAAATCGCAAAATTTGTAAAATCTAGATTTCTAAACCTTTGCCGCAGTAAGGATAATATTTAATATTTTCATCCATTTCAAAACTCTGACAGTTTGAAAATTTAAGAACTACAAATTTGGAAAAAATTTCATAATTTGGGGGTTGTTTGTATTCGTTACAATAATTTGAAAGTAATCGTGTTATATATCCTTGAAGAGCTTCTAAATCGTAGATTAGGCTGTCAGTTTTGAAAATGAACAAAATCACATAATATAGACAAACTGGGAAATTAAGGGGGTTGTTTGCATCCTTTCCAAAAATTTTAATGTAGTATTTTAAAGCTCGTAATTCGTAGATCATCCTGATATTTTTTAAAATTTATAAATCATAAAATTTGAATAAACTGCATAATTGGGGGGTGGTTTGCACCCCTTCCAGTAATTTGAATGTAGTCCAGTAATATACCGTTGGAAAGCTCGTAAATGGTAGATAATGCTGGTAATTTTTAAAATTTATAAATCATAAAATTTGAATAAACTGCATAATTGGGGGGTGGTTTGGACCCCTTCCAGTAATTTGAATTTAGTTGTTTAATATACCGTTGGAAAGCTTGTAAATCGTAGATCATGCTGGTATTTGTTAAAATTTATAAATCATAAAATTTGAATAAACTGCATAATTGGGGGGTGGTTTGTACCCCTTCCAGTAATTTGAATGTAGTCGTGTAATATACCGTTGGAAAGCTCGTAAATCGTAGATCATGCTGGTATTTTTCAAAATTTATAAATCATAAAATTTGAAAAAACTGCATAATTGGGGGGTGGTTTGCTACCCTTCCAGTAATTTGAATGTTGTCGTGTAATATACCGTTGGAAAGCTCGTAAATCGTAGATCATGCTGGTATTTTTCAAAATTTATTAATCATAAAATTCTTAAAAACTGCATACTTGGGGTGTTGTTTTCACCCCTTGAACATTTTTATATGTTTATCTGCATTACAATAGGAAAGAGCTCGTAAATCGTAGATGATTTTAATAGATTTTAATTTTAAAATTAAATTTCAATATTTTTTCGGGGGTGGTTTTTGCCCCTTAGACAAATTTAGGGGTTGACGTTCAATACGTCAATTAAAAGCTCGTAAATAGCTCCTAATTTGAGACGCTTCACAAAATTTTTTTGTTTTGTTTTTTGCACTTTTTCCATGGTAAATATTGAGCTCAAAAATCAATTTAGGTAAAAATCAAGAGCTCCTAAATAGCTCGTAACTCCCATATGTTTTAATTTGACTTTCTGTAAAATGGCGGTGCTAACTTTACTGACATCTTTTATTTTAAATATTACATAGCTGATGTTAAAGTTGGTAACCTAATCAAAATTCAAATCGGTCTACAACAGTCTGTGGGCAAACCACTGAGTAATTATCAGTGAGTAACTCTCACTGGTAATTATAAGTTTACAATGATGTTACGCGCAATACGATTACCGGTTGCTTATAGGCCTGTTCCTACACGACGTAAAACCGATAAGCAACCGGTAATCGTATTGCGCCTAACATCATTGTAAACGGTAACTCGTCACCGCGCACGAAGATTATCGGTTGTGTATCGGTAATTCGTTCTGTTGGAACGAACCTTATATATACTCAAGACTGATTCTCAAATGACTAAACACAAGTGACGAGGCAACCCTCTTTCAGATCAAAATTTGTTGACCATAGATAAGAGATTTATATATGTATATTTGTTGACTAACATTACTCAGTATTGATTTTTCGAACAAGTGGTCCGAAGGTGTGTAACAAATCAACAATCAGCAAACAATAGAAAAGACATTAAAGATTAGAGTTTTCATTTGGTTGTTTGTCATTTCTATTTTTGAAATTGTTTGTGTGTAAATGACGGAAACTTTTAAGTTACAAAGAAAAATCCGCCGATAATGACAACGAACATGTTGAATAGACAATATTACATTTGTAATTTATATGTAAAAAGAATCATAAAATAATGTACACAAATAAAAAATAATGTCATCATTTATTTCTAAATTTAATCCAAATGAAGTAATGTTGACAGCACAGGTCTCGCCTACTTTTCTAATTTTGCCTAATATTTATTTCTTATAGAGATATGCTCTTATACAAAAGAACCTCTTTAAAGTTCAAACTTAAAACTTTAATGAATACTGGGCTACCGCTAGTAGATAGTAGATATAAATCTGTGTTCAAGACACAGGTATTAAGGAAAATTAGTAAATATAGGTGTTGTTTCAAATAATGAAGCCCATGATCGGCAAGAGAAGTCTGGAAGGGTGCCCTGTCCCTGCCGGGCAACGCCCTTGATGGAAAGTATAACTTTTTATTAGTGCCAGAATTTTTAGTATTGGTTTGGTTGGTGTTTGGTTTTGTTTTAGTTTACACCTAAATAACGCTTTTATGTTTATTCAATAAAAACTATCACGTTAATTTGAAATCTTAGCATCTGTTCTACTTTACTAGCGTTATGCTCAAGACAATAGAAGTTAAACTTAACTTTATTATAGGAATATAAACAGTAACATATTGTGATGGGAATTCATCCGATAATTCGTGGAAGCAGCATTCATCCGATATTTCGGCGAATCAGAAATGTTCGTCTGGCGCATTGAGGTCGACGGCTTGCTTTGATGAAGTTCTCGAAGAAGTGTAGCCAATGAAGGAAATCTCTCGGCTGCTCTTTAACGTTCTGGAGAAGGTAGGACATATCTAGAGTCATTGCAAGTAGAGCAAGGAAGTACCGACTTCCTCGTCGGTCAATGTAAAGGGACTATCGTCGACCTGTAGCCAACAAGCCCCAACTATCAACGCATATGTCGCGGCGCTACGCAACCACGTTAACAGTGTCTTTGTATATGACTTTATTAATAGAAGCAATGTGCAATGCTGCTGTATACAGGTGCGCCAAAACAGTTATAAGGCCCAATATTGTTTTAGAGACAATGATAAAACCAACAAAATGGCAACTGGGAACAGCGACAAGAGAAGCCGCGAAAGTCCATGGTGACATAGAGGTTGAAATGGTGTTGGGAAATACAATATTCCAACATCGCACATTAGTGGCGGACATCAAAGGCCAAGTCATCATCGGAATGGATGTCATGAGCTCCAAGGGATTCGAGTTAAACTTTAAAGATAGAATTCTGCGACTGAATGATAAAGAAGTGGTGCTCCATGGAAAAGACTGCATAATGCTTCGAGAAATCTTAGCAGAAGATGTAAATGTTCCGGAAAGAGCAGAAATTATTGTAGATGCTTGCCTAGAGGGGAACGCTAAAGCTGGAACAGTAATGATGTTTGATCCCGAACTTAACGACGGAAATGTAGGCAGAGGAACCGCACTGGGAAAGACTTTGTTTCGTGCCAAGGAGATTGTGCCGGTAAGAGTAATGAACTTGAATCATTACTCGGTTGCGTTAAAGAAGGGAACAAATTTGAGGCACTGTTCAACAGTTTCTTCTGTAGTCAGGGGCACACAACATACAGCAATACCACCAGGTGAACTATCTGAGGAACTAGAGAAACTTATAAGAAATGCGTCCAGGAATTTAAAACCAATCCAGAAAGCAAAATTGCGGGACATCGTTGAAAACTATCAGGATCTCTTCGACGTAGGGAAAGGAAACAGGACGTACTGACGTGGTGAAGCATTTAATACCTGGTATGCTCAGCAAATTCGACAGTCGGCGAGAAAACTCCCCCTAGATAAAAGACAAGAAGCCGATACGATAATCTTCGAAATGGAGGAAGAAGGTGTTATTGAACCATCCAATAGCCCTTGGGCTTCTCCAGTAATCTTGATTAAAAAGAAAGATGGTTCGATCCGATTTTGTGTGGACTATCGGCAACTAAAACCCGTTACAAAGAAAGACAGCTATCCTCTTCCAAGAATAGACGATACTCTAGATACGTTGGCTGGATCGACGATGTTTTCCACCCTGGACTTGAAGAGCGGTTATTGGCAGGTGGAACTAGCTAAAGAAGACCGCGAAAAGACTGCTTTTACCATCGACTCAGGATTTTACCAATTCATAGTGATACCGTTTGGGCTATGTAATGCTCGGGCAAAATTTCAAAGATTGATGGAAACGGTATTAAAAGGGCTTTTATGGAAAACATGCCTAGTGTATCCTGTCGTGGTTGGATAATCGTTTGAGGACCACGTGAAAGACCTGGTATTTCGACGACTTCCAAGTTCCGGACTAAAGTTGAGCTCAAAGAAGTGTTAACTGTTCCAAAAAGAGGTGCAATACCTTAGACATGTGGTTTCCGCAGAGGGAGTAGATTTTGATAAACAGAAAATTAAAGCTGTCCAGGAATGGCCGATACCTAAAGATATCCACAGGTTAAGAAGTTTCTACAAGTACCTCTATGGTAAAAGATTCCTCCTGAGGACTCATCACGCAGAACTGAAGTGACTTCTGCAATTTAAAAACCTCGAACGAAAAGAGGAGACCATGCCCTGATGATTGCAAACATTGTCAGCGAGCTGAAGAAAAAGGGGCTGTTCTCTGTAGATGAGCATTGGCAAACTGAGGAAATTCAGAAAGACTAGAAATTGTATCCGGAGTTAAAAGAAGTTATCCGGTGGAAGGAAGAAGACCGCAAACCTATACCTATACTCACCATAAAGCCATAATGGGCTCAGTCGAACTCCGTCATCCTGGAGAACAGACTTCTGAAGCGCGTGCTGGAAACTCCAGGGGAGGGCAAGAACATAAAATAGATTGTGATCCCCAGAAATAGGAGACCGTAGGTTTTGCGAGAACTACATGACAGTACAACCGGAGGACATCCCGGAGTAACGAAAACCCTGGGGAAGTTAAGAGAATGCTTCTATTGGGTCAAGTAGATGCCAAGGACTGGTGCCGGAAATGTAGGTTTGTGAAACTAGGAATAGGCCTCAGAAGCGATCAAAAGCTCCCATGAAGTAATATTCGAAAGAGTAGCCATTGATGTTTCTGGTCCATTTCCATTTCTATTTCCTGAATCTAACTCCAGAAATAAGTATATTGTGGTGGTGATGGACTATTTCAGTAAATGGGCAGAAGCTTATGTTTTGCCGAATCAAGAAGCCTTGACCGTTGCTGATATCTTGGTCAAGGAATGGATCAGCCGTTTTGATGTTCCCTTGGAGTTGCACCCAGACCAAGGTAGAAACTTCGAGTCTACTCTTTTCCAAGACGTCTGCAATCTATTGAAGATTAATAAAACACGGACGACAGCATTATACCCGCAATCCGATGGAATGCTCGAACAGATGAATAGAACTATTAACCGCCATTTGTCAAAGGTAGTCTCTGACCACCACCGAGACTAGGACCAGTATCTTCACTTGTTTCTAATGGCATATCGTTCGTGTTTGCACGAGTCCACGGGTCAGACCCCGACCAGTGTTATTATGGGACGAAAATTACGACTTCCATGCGATTTGAAGTTTGGATGTCCTCCAGGAGAAGAGACCGAGAATGCTAGTGCCCTTATAAACGAAGCATATGGCATCAAAGCCAAATGCAGGGAATTCCAAGTTGATGATCTTGTTTGGTTGTAAAACCTGCAACGTCGTCATGGATGTTCGCCCAAGCTACAGGGATCTTGGGAGGGGCCTTACCAAATTGTAAAGAGAATCAACGATGTTGTCTACAGAATAAGGAAGCTACCTCGCGGAAAACCAAAGGTTAGCCCCATATACAGGAAGTCATGACGACGAAGTTGAGCACGCCCAAGTCCGCAGCATCCAACCACCTGATGAAGACATGACCTTCGAACAGTTTATGGCACTGTAAGTGGATAAGTAGAAAGTGCAACACGACGTGACCAGAGAGGAATCTGTTTGAGGTGTGGAATATTCCCTGGCTCATTGTGTGTCTCAAGATCTCGGAAGTCTAGAGGTCTAGAGGAATAGTCAAGGTGTTTGCAAAGAAGTACGACCAGTTCCAAAAGCTAAGGAAGCTAGAATCGGTGGGGGTAAAGGTCCTTCATCTCGAAGACAAACAACCAGTGACCAGTGAGTACCAGAGAGATCTTCTATTTGGTAACGAAAACATTCTCGCAGGACAAGCCAACATATAGCGATCTTTGGAAGACTCTGGTAGAACTGAGGACTGTGATGATGGAGAAGAACCTGATGAAATTGGCGGTCCCAAAGATATCCTATGGGTTGGATAGGCTGAATTGTAGGGTGGTGAGAAGTATGATGGAAACTTTATTTCGATTCAGTGGCATCGACATCCTTGTATGCTGTCTTAGTATTCGTAGATTCGAAGACCGTTGAATGTTGCTTCCACCAAAATTCTCCTTGTCGAAATGGAGAGTCCTGCAAGTATCGCCACACTAGGAAGGATTCTGGGACATTCCGGGACGAAATGATCTTAAGTAGGAGGCAATGTGACGGAAATTCATCCGAAAATTCGTTAAAGCGACATTCATCCGATATTTTGGCGGATCCGAAATGTTGTTCGTCTGACGCATCGAGGTCGGCGGCTTGCTTTAATAAAGTTCGAAGAAGTCTAGTCCATGAAGGAAATCTCTCGGCTGCTCTTTGTCATTCTGGTTAATTCCGAGAAGAAATATATAAATACGGAGAGCTGACGGAAGCATTCATTCAGTATTTGATCGCTGTATAGTAAAGATAGATTGTAAATAGTCCTGTGAATATAAATTAAAGTAGTGAAAATAAATAATAGTGAGTTGGACTGTGTTTTTAAATAACTCCGAGAACTGACATGAACACGACTGTAAAATAAAAACATTACAATATAACGCGTTGCAGTAGTTCCATTTTTTAAGCAGTAATCAATTTAATTTACATTTTCAATAATCGCATATTTTGTAATTAATTAGGTACCCATTGTTGAAAACTAAAACATACACTAGACGAGAATATAGAATGAGTAGTCTCAAGTTTGAATGGGCGTACAACTAGATATACAGCTGGTGACAGAGAGTCATCATACTTTCTCTTAAGTACTTTTGACCGTCGGCAACTTTAAGTACTCATATTTTATCACAAATATAGAGAAAAAAATAGCTTCAATTTGATATATTATTCATTAAAACAGGCCATATTTTGATAGGCAACCCATCAAAAAAGTATTCCTTTATAGTTAATTGTTGATTAAAATTGCATTTAAACTACACGTTAGGAAATCACGTTATAAATAATTTAATATGGATTTCTGTAAAATGTCAAGTTTTGACAGTTATTTTATTGTATAATTTTAGACTGCATTAATACTAATATATTGTTATAACATTTGTCATTAGAAATTTTAAGTGTGCCTTCTTCATGGAAGAAAGCTCCTATTGTATTGTTAACGGGTGAAAGAGAGTATTGTTGGAGGTTTACGACAGAAAACAGTCCACAGAATCTGAAAGAAGGGATCTATTCAAAATAGGGTTTTGAGCCTGTTAATGATTTCGTTAGTCTGCAAGTTTGTAACGGTGGCAGTAATTTCAAAAGGTCCATTGAATTTGTTTTCGGAATTGGTTTTAATCTGAGACTCTTTCATGTAAACTTTGTCGCTTACTTTGTATTCTGGTTGGTTATTTTCTGAATGATACTTGTGGCATATTTTTCAATGTCTAAGTGCTTCTTGGGAAATAACACCACAGTTTAAAGAAAATTGCTGTATTTTCCAAACGTTTCGGGGTCTAGATCAGACCCCGTTGTCAATGGTTAAGAAACTACGGATTAAAAAGGCACAATTCTAAGATTTAAATTAAAATATACACATGGTCAAATATTTTAATTTACATCTTAGAATTGTGCCTTTTTAATCCGTAGTTTCTTAACCATTGATCTTTAAAAGAGTATAGCAAATTAAGATATACATATTTACAGCAAACTAATAAAAACATTTACCCTCTTCCTAGTAGATATATTTCAAATTATGGTATAAAAAGTTTCATTTTGCAGTAAAGTTCTTATATATTTGTTTTTTATAAAGTGCTAGAGTTTTAATCTTTTTTATATTTTCTGGTAGTGAGTTAAACAGTCTAAACCTAACCTAACCTAACCTATCCTAACCTAGATAGTGACTAGTTTTCTTAATAAATTGATGATTGTATTTTTCAATACAGAAATTTTCTCTGTTGCGCGTCGGATAACTGTGAAGGGAGTCCCTGCCTTGATGCTTTTGAAAATTTAACTTTTATTTTCCATTTAATTCTATAATGTGTCCCCAAATTTAATATTGGGGCTTTCTACTAATTTTTCTTATAAATTTCAAGTGAGACCCAGTACTCCCAAATTAGTTTCAGGTAGTATGGTTTTGGAAATGAGATTTTTATTATATTTTTTGTTAATATCTTGTAAACAATTAATTTTAAAAATATGAAAAATATATATTTGTGTACCTGCCCTTACATTTGATGCATTGCACGATGCCTTAATTTTTATTATTATTATTATTTTCCGTTTCTATAATTTGGCCCTCAAAATTAATGTTATGGATTTCTTCGTATTTTTCCTGTAAACAGTGTTTTATATTTTCCGGGATAAGGAGATATCACATAATGTGTTAGAAACACTTTTATTTTTATATTTTCTATTTAATTCTGTAATTTGACCCCCAAAATTAACAGTAGAGATTTCTTCTTATATTTCCGATAAAATTCAGGTGAGGCCCTATATTTCTATTTTTTTTTCAAAATTTTACGTCAGATAGTTTCGGATATAATGTAGGGTGAATGGGTATTTTTTAAAATATTTTTGTTAATATCTTTAAAATAATTTATTTTAAAAAATATGAAAAAAATATATTTGTTTTCGCCCTTTTATTTGATATATTACATGATGAGTTAGAAACAATTTTTGAAAATTCAATCATTGTTAAACCAATTTTGTCCTCCAAGAGTTTCTCATCTTTTGCGGCGATAACTATGGTCGTATCATCAGCAAACATGATAACATTCCGACATGAAATGTATTCCTGTAGGTCATTTATAAATAACAAAAAAACTAGGGAACCTAGGACACTTCATTGAGAGGCCCCCATATCACAGTTCATAGTTTGTGAAAAAGTGTAGTCAATTTTAATTTTAAATTTTCTATCCTTTAAAAAGGATTTAAGCCATTTATTTAATGGTCCCTTAATGCCCAACCTCTCAATATTTTTTACCACAAAAGCCCTTGTTAAGTCGAAAAGTAGAGCGACTACTTTTCATTATTATGTAGTTTTTTATATATACTTTTTATATCTTGTAAATCACTTTTGAGTTTTAAAAAAAATATATTGATTGAAATATAAAAATTAAAACTTTGAATAAATCATTAAATTGAAAATTAAGAATGAACTAAGTAAATGGTACCATTATACGTGTGATACTAACGATAAACATTAAGAAAGCTGAAAGCAAAAGAACGGTCGATGCGTTCCCACGTTTACATAATGAAACGGGAAAATGGTCAGCGAAATATGATACTTTGTATTATACACGTGCATGATATTTACGCCTAACAGCTCCCCTTTACCAAGAAAATTTGATGCTGTAACATCAACTTTTGGAATTTATTGGACGCTAGCTAAATAAGCACAAAATACAAATATGGAAATAAAATTAAAAGGAACATAATGATTAAGTTTAAATAGGTTACGTAAAAAGACAAAAAAATATATTAAACAGAAAAAGTCAAATAAGTCCATAGCAATGTATCAATAAAAGTTCTCACTTCTATAGGTCTGGATGTTCAGGTTCCTCTTCGATTGGAAGCCTCAGCCTGCAGAACGGTTTGGTTGGTTTGGAGTTGTCGTTTTTCGGAGGTCTCTTAACGTGCCTTATGATTTTCAATGAGCTGTATACAACAACAATTGTTATAATGATAATTATTGTAGCATACGTGAACCAGGAAATATTTTTATTAAAGAAGGGTTGATTGATGAGATCGTCAAGATCTCTGGAATACTGGTCCGGCTTATGACTGGCTGTGGATAGTTCTTCCATGTTTAAGTCGTCCAGCTTCAGGGGTTTAAGATCCGGAATTGCCAGTTTCTCGGGGTGAGAATTGAATGGAATTAAAACTGGGTGAGAATTGTCCGAAATGTTCATAAATTTATGTGGTTCGGTTTGGATTTTCGTAATACCAACAAAAGCACTACATTCTGTTTGCAACCGAATGATAGAGTTGTTCGTTAGCACTAAAGTTTTAGCATCTATTCCTGAACAATTAACCGTCACATGTAAGGGTTCCGATATGATTACAATCAACGCATTTGTTTCAAGTTTTTGAACATTGTACCCTTCACTGAAAACGATGGCACTTTTATAAGTTTCGGGGACACTACGAATGTTTTTCACCTCTTGCGCCTCACAGGGTGCATTTGAGTCTATGGGATACAGTGCTGCCAGATGATTTTTCAGGAAAACAGTAGTTAGCTCCATGATATAACAGTAGATGGCACATCAAAACAGTATATTTGATAATATTTAAGTATAAATAGGTGTATTACTTACTTAAAATGATGAAAAACCATAAACATAGACAAATAATGTCACTAATACTTGGTAATAAATACTTTATTATGTCCAATATTGCAATTTTGTTATTTTCTTTTCATAAAATAACAAAATTCCTGACTACTCCCTACTACTACATTTTGATTTGATTTGCCAACATAAATAATTTTCAATCCTGTTTAAATATTGTAAAATACTGAGAAAGCAGTAATCAGTAATTGGAATGTCTTAGATGGCACATTCCATAGAGAATATTCAGAAAACTATATTATTTCAAAACTAAGGGTCCACTGGCAGTGGACAAAGCTTTACAAGAGGTCGCTTCAAAGTACCACTTGCAGTTCTAACTGTAGCAACGCGTACAACACCATCACCTCCAGGATGTACGTCAATATTGCGCCCTAATGGCCAATTCAAAGGAGGTGAAGTGTCTTGCTTCAAAATAACAAGAGTACCTGGCTTAACAACCTCCGAGGGATCAGTCCATTTACTCCGTTGATGAAGAGTATGTAAATATTCTTACGACCAACGTTTCCAGAATGCCTGATGCAAACGACTCAGTAACTGCCATCTGTTGAGACGATTAGATGGGACAGATAAGAAATCAGATTCAGGAGGTGCTGTTAAAGGTTCCATTGTAAGAAACATACCAGGACTCAAGGCGGTAAGATCCGATGGATCGTTGCTACAAGGGGTTATAGGTCGCGAGTTTAAAACTGCTTCGACCTGCGCAAATACAGTAGAAAGTTCTTCGTAGGTTAGGATTTGATCTCCAACGACACGTCTTAAGTGAGCTTTAACGGATTTAATTCCGCTCTCCCATAGTCCTCTAAAGTGAGGAGCCGAAGGGGGATTGAAATGCCAAGAAATGGTTTCTCGTGCAGCAGTAGCTCTAAAAGCTTTCAAGATCTGCTTGTGAGCACACACAAAATTAGTACCACAATCACTATATATATAGCTACATCGACCACGACGTGCAATGAATCGTCGCAAAGCTGCTAAGAAATCGTTGCTGCAAAAGAAATTGAACGGTTTGGATTCCTGCGTGAAGATTGGTGATATGACAATCTTCGACAATTAGATTAGTCGAACGACTTTTACTTGGTAGCAGTGCGGGAAATTTAGTGTCAAACGGCAATGGAGCATTAGCCAATCTACTACCAACTCTAAGAGTTCCCTGTTCATCAAGAAACGGCGAAAGTTTACGAAGCGATTTGGGCAAAAGTTTTCGTTCTCTTTAGAAAAATATTGATCTTGAACATAGCGAACAATGCGAAGCTGAGCCTGATATAACTCAGCAGCCAAAAATGATCCAGAGCCCCTACGGTCTGGATTGCGGGCGTTATCAACAAAGCGACAAATATGAGCTATAATGCGGGTAATGCGATTAATAGAAGAATGTTCTTCTAACAAAGTACCAAATAAATTTGATGAAACGGTGACTTGAAGCGCCACTAAACGGGCTTCAGTCATAACTAGCGGTGACATGCTTGAGTCTGAGCAAGCATGTGGCAAACAACCGGTAATCAACAATTGTGGGCCTTTCCACCAAAGTGTATTGCCTAACAACTCTGATGGCAAAGTGCCGCGGGAACCCAAGTCAGCGGGGTTATCACAAGATTGGATGTAAAACCAATGCGAAGAAGGAAATTTTTCCTGAATGTAAGCAACTCGATTACTGACTAATGTCTTCCAACGGTGCGGGGAAGAACTAAGCCATGAAAGGACTACCGTGGAATCTGACCAGCAACGAATCACCTTGAACAACAAACGACTATTGAATTGCTCATAAACATAATGAGCCAACTTAGCGGTAAGAACTGAAGCACACAGTTCCAATCTGGGAAGTGACAAAGTTTTCAAAGGGGCAACTTTCGATTTAGACAACACAAAAAAACTTTGATGAAATCCAGATGCGGTTTCGAACACAAAATAAACAACAGCGGCATAACCTTTCTCAGAAGCATCACCAAATGCGTGAAGTTCACAACTAGAAAAGTTTTCTATAGCATGCAGGCGAGGCAAAACTAAATTGTGCAAGGTCAACAAAATAGCGATAATGTCTGGCTGCAATTTGGGACCGATAAACAAACAATCATTTAAAGATAACCGATGAGGTATCTTAGCGGATGCATTAAACACTACACGAAGTTTGGTTGTGCTACTATCAGGTTTCAAAACACAATGATGCGGTATGTAGTAACAATCAGAAGAAGTAGATGGATCAGGAACCAACTCCATATGATCAAGCTCCAAATAATCTTTGAGAAAATCACAATATTGTTTGTAGAGATCTGGTTGCTGTAGAAGACGTCTGTCTAAAGAGCAGAAACGTTCCATCAAAAGCAGGAAGTGTATTTCGAAAAGGAAGAGGCACAACGAATCTACCTGAATCCAAGCTCCTGCACCCCTCGGAAAATATGTTTTTGCAGATAAGATCATCAGGGGACTGAACCAGTGCGGTAGGATCATCTTCAATTTGACAAAAAAGAGAGGTTGGGTTTATGACTGACTGAGAGTGAGAGTTAACAGAACTCGAAGACACTCTACCCATAAGGATGTAACCAAACACAGTATTAATAGCATCAGAAACACCTTCCTTTCCCAGAAGGCGTCCATCCAACAAAATTTGAGAGACTATATCGGCACCTAACAAAAGGTCAATAGCGCCTGGGCTATTGAAACCAGGATCAGCAAGTTTCAAATTGGTTAGATATGCCATATTAGCCATGTTAATGGGCGCAACAGGCATATCATTGCAAATGCGGGGTAAAACAATAGTATCAACAACAAAATTGCACTCACGCTTTACTATAGAGCGAAGAGAAAGGGTAAGAGAGCCCTCAGCAGAGGTACTCTGCACAGAACCCCGCCCGTTGAATTGTATGACACATTTGAATTGTATGACAAAAGTGAATTATGACAAGAAGTCTGCGGTAGAGAAGTTTCGGGACCTTCAACAGTATTAATGGTACTGGATCCACCAGATGTGGAAGCCAGGTTTGCGGGGGGAGCACTAGATTCAGACCGAATGCCTAAATCAGCACGATTTACAAAATGAAGCAATGTGTGATGGCGTTGTTTGCAGTTGCGGCAAGTGGATAAAGATTTACAGCGATTCGACTGATGAGAATCGCTCAAGCAATTAAAACAAAGTCTAAAATCTTTAACAAACTTAAACCGCGCGGATACTGATTTGTTCAAGAATTCAGAACATTTGTAAATCGCATGATCGGATTTACAAACTAAACAATTTCTATTCTTAGTGACAAACAAAGATGTAGTGAACCGGGAAGAATGTTGCTTTGAATTCAATGGTAACTTTTTGTCAACACTTCGCTTTGCCCTGCGGGATAATTCAACATGTTAAAAGGCATCGCAATGCTTCGACAAAAAATCAACAACTTCCGAGAGGATCGGAAAGTCATCTTGAGCGGTCACAGTACCATGGTAAAGTTCAAATTTAGCGGCTAAATTCTTTGGAACTCGTTTCAACATCATCTGAACGATACAAAAATCCCACTGATTTACGGGTAAACCCAAATTCTTCAGTGCTTCCAAATTATCAATGAAGTCATCATAACTTCCGAACCTCTGAAGGGCTATCTGAAGTTAGTTTGGGGAATTGTTCTAACGCTGACCAATGAGACTCCGTGATTAAACGAGTTCGCTTGAATTTTTTCAAAAGTGTTTCATAAGCACTCACGTAATTGTTTTGTGTTAGTTTAAAATTCCTAATAGCCTCAAAAGCAGGCCCTTTTAAAGCTAACTGCAAATATTTGAACTTCTGCATAGCACTGCGTTTTTCATTATTGTGAATTAATGAATCAAACAAATCAATAAAAGTACCAAATTCCAATATGTCTCCACTAAATGAAGGCAAATCAATTCGCGACAAAGCAACACTTTCCTGTTCCCGAGCTATATTTTGTGACGTAGAATTCTGAACAGATTTCAGTTTAGCAAAAATAGACCTAATTGAATAAAACAATTTTTCAAATTTATTGCGAATGTCATCCTAAAAGTCAAAATCATCGTTTGCATCTGAAATTAATCCAACAATGGAATTGTGATGTTTAAAAAATTCGGAATAGATTGAATCAATCATATCAATCATGCTAAAAAACAATTCAACGTCGTCACTTCTTAAGGCTTTCTCGGCAGCAAAATAAATATCTTCTAAACTTTTAAACTCCGATTGTCGATGATTTTTAAATTTTCGTAAATTTTCAGCGGTTTTTGACATCTTAACAATAAATTAAAATCACTGTAACGCCACTGAACAAATCTAACACGATAGAACGAAAACAAAATACTATTCCAAAAATGTACAATTTTTTACTGTTGAAGTCGTAAATATCTGACCAAATGTCAAATAAATTCAAAACAATTTAGCAAAATAACCAAACAAACAAAATGATCTCTTGTAAGTTTTTTTTGCGGTAAAAGAAATATGCGAATATATTTCTAACGGAATGACTGAATCCCGAACTTGTTTTCTCTTTTAACAAATAAAGAAACGAAAATTCAATGCGGTCTTCAACAATAATTGCAACGAAAAATCAATGTTTTGATCATTAAACTTTGCACGAAATTAACTCAAATGTAACCAGCTCGGAGTTGGACCAAATTATGTAATTTATTTGATAATCTTTGCACGAAATTAACTCAAATTGCATCCGGCTCGAAGGACCAAATTATGGAATGTCTTCGATGGCACATTCCATAGAGAATATTCAAAAAAATGTATGAGTTAGATGTTGCGGTTTTAGTTCAATGCTGGTTCAATGCAAGTATATAATTGACGAAGGACCTTTAGCGGAACAATCAATAAACACGTGCCGTCACATAAACGAATCACCAAATAAAAGTTATCACTAACCTTTTCGTCGAAGCTCTGGTGTTTTCTTGGGCCTTCTTTCTTCGAAGGCTAGCCCCGTAACAGCAAGAACAGTTTCTTAGAGCTTCGTCTGGACAACACGTTACACAAAAAATAGCGACGTAATGTTCATTGATTGAGCAAACAAAAAATGCGGGTTTAACAACAAATGATGCGCTTTTGTAAACACAAAAGAAACAAAATGAAAGCGGTTTAGCGGTCGTCACGAATGGAGCTAAGAACTCGCGAAATCGTAACGCAAACAACAAAAAGCGGCGTCTCTACAGACGGAATCAAAAAAAGCGTCCGAATAGTTCGGAGCACAAACACGAACCTCCCCAGCGTCCTAACAGCTAGGGATCCGAAACACGAATTTCAATACTGTCTATATTTTACACGCAAAAACACTTAAAATTAGCATTAGCGCGACGGAATGTTTTAGAAAAGGTGCAGAAGTTTAAAAATCAATGAAGTAATTCAATCAAATTGAAAACAATAACTAAACAAATTGCGGGAACGCACCAGTAATATTGTATAAAATTTCATAGTTTCAAACTGTTGTTACTTGAGCTCATATACTACGTATATGCTTGAGCTTAATATTAAGGCGCATTCTCAAAATACCGTTCTGAATTGATGCTTGAAAATTCGACCTGCTAAACGATGGGTGGCACCATTATTCAGATGTTGTATTAGTCTAAAATTGATTTGTTATAGCCTATATAAGTTCATCTTGATTAACATTTCAAACAAAACGCGTAGTAGGTATTTCCAAAACAACAGATACGTGGGCCACCTATCGCTTGACGGGTCATATTAGAATATTACTTTGAACCATTCGCAATTTCTCAACCTGAACCTTTTACAAAATTAAATATACTGTCGTATAATGCGCAAGTAGTTAGTTTAACTATATAAATAGCCGAATGCTCCTTATTTATGAGCATTTTTTTTCTTTAAAAACATAAAGGCGATACGGTAATTTGCTGTTAACAATAAAAAAGTGTAGAAAAGGAGCCCCTAACAGTAGAAGAAGAGACAAAACAGTAGATCTACTGTTTTAACAGTAGATCTGGTAACACTGATGGGATACGCGTATAAATCGGAGCACAGTTTTCGGAGTGGAGTCAGCTGTTTGCACGCACTCAAGTCTCCCCGAACGGTATGTACATAAGAGAATCATCATTTCGTGCTACATATTTTTGAGTAAAAGAAAGGATGTGATGAAAACCAGTTCTATCATCTAAAATCGGAATAGGGTATAAATGGTAAGCTGTATAAAGCTGTTGCTCTACTAGAGGGATTTTTATGATGAATACTAGATCTGAGTGAGTTTGAAAAGCTTGTAGTTCAATTACTTCTAAATACTGTGCAACACTTGAAAATCTGACTGGTAACGGTAAATTATTTTTAACAAGGTTTTGAGAAATCTCCTGTAATGCGGCAATCAAATGATCTGGTGTAATAATAGATGAGTGAATAATTTTTAAACGAGCAAAAGTTATTGAATTTAAAGTATCGTTGAGGTTATCCTCAAGAAACAAATACCTAGCCATTAGTTTTTCACAAATTTCAAGAAATGATTGTTTGGCTTGAATGGTGGCTATCCGGTCATTTAGTTCATTAATGTTTTCGTTAAAGATTTTCTCGTCTATTTGAAGTTTTTGAATAATTTCATTAAAGTTTTTAATAATAGTGGTTGTAACGCTCATTTGATTCTTTAAAAGGTTTTCGACTTGTAGTTGTCCCTGGTTAAGTCTGTTTATGATGCTAATATAGAATTCGCCATCAGATGCGTCTAGATTACCGGTTATTGCTTTAAAGATGGTTCCAGCACCGTCTATAATCCGCGTTTGGGTCTTTTAGTGACTAGAAATATTTCTGAAAATTTTGTTTTGATGGAGTCGGAAATTTGTGTTAAAAGGCTAATATGTGTTTGGACGTCCACACGAAATGCACCTGTATCGTGAAATTTGAAGCCAGGCATAGGATCGACAGTTTGTTATAAAGTATTGAGGTTTCTATTATTATTTTCAAATAGTTGATTAAGGGTTGTCAAGTTCCGGTGAACTAATAGAGTCAATTTATAGTTTGTTACAATTATTCGACTCTCGTCGTGGTAGTAGACACCGAGAGTGTTGTTAATGGGTTTGATGTCGTACTGTGAAACTGCTGATCCGAGCAGCAGTAGAAACCTGAAAAGAAAGTTAGTTTTCAGGTTTCATTCTGTCAAAGTTAACTTTCGTTCGTTGGTTAGATCTTAGGTTTATAAGTGTAGCAGAGTTATTATGGATCTCTATAATTTGGAATGGGCCACTCAATTTGTTCTGGAGTTTGTCTTTTATTTATGACTCTTTAACGTATACCGACTTTGTATTCAAGAGGGTTTTTCGAAACGTGTTGGTCAAATCTTTCTTGCGCTTTTTGTTTCTGTAAGTTAGTTTTTTCACGTGCAATTTAGTAATAGTAAGAAATTCGGTTATTTAGGTCTCGTACGTATTAACTAATTAGTTCTTTTTGGTTATAAAGAGTCTCTGGGGGTTTGCTCGAAGTATGTCCGAAAACGATCTTATTAGTTGAGTTGTTATAGGCTATAGTAGCATACGGAAGCATGTTTAAGGGGTCTTCGTCGAGATTTTCGAGCTTTGTGAATGCGAATCATTTCTAGTAGAGTAGAATGAAATCGTTCCACGCAGCCGTTTGATTGCGGGTGTTCCACGCTAGAGTAGGTAAGTTTGCATAGATCTTTAAGTATGGCATTGTCAAATTCTCTGCCATAGTCCCAGTCAATACGTAATGGTGTACCGAAATGTTGAAAGTACAACATAATAGTACTAACGACAGATTTAGCGGATTTATCTGCCAAAGCATAGGCTTGCGAGAATTTAGTAAGTTCGTCTCTTATCGTCAAAATGTGATTTCTATTAGAAATTTCTAAGATGTCGACGTTAATTCTTTCAAAGGGTGTTTAGGTGTTTCAATTATGACGAGGGAATTATCTAAGTTTTTTCGACAAGCTTTGGTTTGTTGACAGATTTTGCACTTCTTTATGAAGTTCGCAATGTCTTTGGTAAATCCCGGCCAGTTGAACCTCTCTTTGACACGGCGTATGGTTTCGTTGATGCCGCTGTGTAAGTTATTTTTTCCGTTGTGGTATTGCTCGGGTATTAGTGGTATTTCGTCTTTTTTAGGAGTTTTCGTGATGTTTTGGCAAATCTTTCAAGTAATTTCCTTTTCAGAGAAAATAAAGGAAAGCATTTCCAGAATTGGAAGATCAAGGTTGTTTTCTACACAATATGTTTTCGATGGGGAGAGAACATCTTGATTTTTGAAAATAGATGCGAAAAGGACTTCGTTTCCGATTTCAGGATCGTTTGGAAGTGGGACTATGAAGTATTGTCTCCTGCTAACAGTTTTGCGAATACGTTGATTTTAAATGTTTCAAAATCAGCGACTTCCACGAAAATACTGTTACGAAATTTACCAAAGCCGACCCTGTTTCATTTCAGTACGACAACGATCGCTGGGATATAAAAAAAAGCTAGAAGGTTCGGACGGGAGAAAAACTTATCTCGATCATAACTCGACAACTGTAAAATTGACACTGGATTATAATAAATCGACAACTGTAAAATTGACACTGGATTATACTAGAGAATTCGACGCTGATTTTAAAAGGAGGACCCATCCTCGCAGCAGTTAGAAAGGACGACGAGCGTATTCGTAATGTTATTGTGAATCAGCTGTTCTGTATAATTTGATGTAAATAAAGTTCTAGAAAAGTGAAAGTGAATATTAGTTTTATAATTTTAAATTGAACCGACGGACTATATTGCAATTTGGTACCAGAAGTGAAGGATTAAGTGCAGTTAAAATCGTAATTTGATTTATGGAAAAAATGGACGAAACTACCAAAAAAGTAGTCAAGCAGGTTACGGAGGGACTAGACGAAAAAATAGCCCAGATTCTGGAAAAACGTGACAAGAAGGAGAAACAACATCGAGAAGAAATTCAACAAAGGTTAGTAAAATCTTTGATGAAAAACGTAAAATAGAATTAGAAAATCTTGTCACTACGATGAAAAGTGAACAACATAATTTAATTGAAGGATTGTTCTCGAAATTTAAACAAAAAGAAGATCAAATTGAATTAAAACGACAAATTGATTTTAAAGTATTTGAAGAGAAACAAGATCAAATTGAATTAACTCGACACGAAACTGAACAGAAAAGACAACTGCAATTCGAACAATTAATGCAAATAGTAGGACAAGTTAATGAAACAGTTAATGAAAGAATGCAAATAGTTGAGTCAGATATAAAAGAGATAAATGATGACATTAAGACCATAAAAAATACCGTGGATACTCTTGAAACAAATGTAGATGTTCTCGATTCCATCCAAAGCCAGGTAAAATTTGAAATCAATTCAATTCAAGACCAGTTCAAGATCAAATCAGTTCCATCAAGCAAACAGTACACAGTGAAGTACAAGATAAAATCAGTGCCATCCAAAATAAACTAGAAACAGAAATTAAAAAAATGCAACAGGACTTACAGCGTGGAAAATACCAGAACACTCTGAGTACCAAAGGTTCCTTTAGTAAACCACCCACATTTGACGGCAGTTCATCTTGGCCCATGTATAAACGGCAAGTTGAGGCCTTGGCTACAGCTAATGGATGGGATAATCAAGAAAAATCTACTTCTCTGGTAATTTCGTTAGGGCGGGAGCCCTAGAACTCCTCCAAAGCATTCCAGTCGATGAACAAGGCAATTTCGACAAGATTATCGCCATCCTAGACAAACGATACGACAATCAATCCTTTAGTATACCAAGTACAACTGAGTGGAAAAACGCAAAAATCCGGTGAAAGCCTCCAAGAATTCGAAGCAGAGATTTAGACGGTTAGTTCACTTGTCCTACCCAGACCTGGCAGAGGAAACGAAAGACCAGTTGGCCACACAGAGTTTCATAAACGGCATCAGAGATGTGGAAGTACAACGAAACCTAAGACTAAGTGGCGTCAAGAAAAGTAATGAAGCTCTACTTCGGACTTTGGAAGTAGAGGCCGTCATGAACATGTCCAAGCCGAGGGTCCGAGCAGTTTCCTTCAACCACGAAGAGTCAGAGTCACCATTTCAAGTGCTGCTGGCTGGCCTGAACAAAATATTAGAACGGTCACAAAGAACTGGCACCAGAGGGACATGTTACCGCTGCGGACAGACAGGACACTTCGAGTGAGGCTACCTGAACGATCACCGACCAGAGGTAACCAACAGAACAGCCACATGTCCAGGGACCGTCAGCCAGTCAGCATAAGGGGGCGAATGCTGACTGACCCTCCACCAGCCCCCAAAACGTTATCCATCCGGGGATTTTGCCGAGATAGCGGCAGCCTAGTCATCAGAGGCACCATCAATGGCCGAGTAATTACCATCACCATCGACACCGGCGCCGCTGTGTCCATTGCCAAGTCCAGGCTTTTGAGGGCATCCGAAATCCGGCCAGTTGAAGCAGAGATAGTACTACAGCTAGGGGACAACAGAATCCGGCATAGCGTCCTCCTGGTAGCGGATATTGAGGAGGATTTTATACTGGGAATGGACCTAATTAGCTAGCATGGATTTATGTTTGACCCGATATATGATGTTCTTCGGTTCCTAAATGATTAATTTGTATTGACACGGCCCGTCAACACATCAGTCACCCCCATAAAAATTGTGGCAAAGTCTTCAGCTAGAATTCCCGGTCGAACGGAACAGATTATTTATGGGCAGCTAGACAGCAATCCTGGGAGCTGCGTTGGAATGGTGGAGCCCGTACACTCAGCTCATGACTACATAGTTGGACGGGCTATAGTTAAAACCGGAAGAGATATACCACTCAGAGTCTTGAATTTGTCCAACAACGACATCAGAATTGCCAATGGTCAAAAGATAGCTTGTTTCGAGCCAGTAGAGACCATCATCAATTGCGAAGAAGAGTACCAGACGTCGGCGAAGGAGACAGGGCCCAGTAAAGAATTCCTCCAACAGTTTGCTGACCACTTGACACACCTGACATCAGACGAACAGAAGAAAGCCAAGCAGTTTTCACGAAGCACTGGCAAATTTTTAACAGTGAAGATGGAACCACAGGTCGTACCAACATCATCCAGCACCGAATAGATACCGGTAAGGCTCAACCCATCAGAATACCACCTAGATGACTACCATTGGGGCAACAACAGGCAGTCGAGGAAAATATCGAGTCCATGTTACAAAATGGAGTTATTGAGCCATCTATCAGCCCATGGTCCGCTCCCGTCGTGCTAGTTAAAACGAACGATTTTGCGTAAATTACAGAAAGCTGAATGACGTCACGAAGAAAGACAGCTATCCACTACCCCGAATCGATGACACTTTGACGACACTAGCAGGCTCCCGTTGGTTCTCCAAACTAGACCTAAAAATGGATATTGGCAGGTTGGTCTACACGCAAAAGACAGCGTTCCCCACCAGTAAAGGGCTGTTTCAGTTCACGGTCATGCCCTTTGGGTTATGTAATGCACCCGCTACATTTGAGAGGCTAATGGAGTATGTGCTGAGCGGGTTAACATGGAGGACGTGCTTAGTATACCTCGACGACATTCTAGTCATGGGTCAGACATTTGACTACCATCTGAAGAACCTGGACGAAGTATTCTCCAGAATTAATAATGCCAACCTGAGATTCAACCCAAAGAAGTGTTCCATGTTCCAAAATGAAGTCGAGTTTTTGGGCCACGTCGTTTCCGAGTCAGGAATTCGCACCAACGAGGACAAGATAAAAGCGATCCGTGATTGGCCAGTCCCGAGAGACAAGCATGAACTGCGAAGCTTCTTGGGTCTCTGTTTCTACTGCAGGCGATTTGTTGAGGGATTTGCCACCATTGCCGCGCCTCTACATCGGCAGACCACTGAGAAAGAGACCTTCCTTTGGAATCAGGATTGCGAAACATCATTCAGGCGCCTGAAGGCAGCACTATGTTCCAGCCCAATCCTAGTCTTTCCTACACAGTCCGGCAAGTTCATCTTAGACACCGACACCAGCAACACTGGTTTGAGGGCCGTCCTATCCCAGGTGCAAGATGGTGAAGAGAGGGTGATCGAGTACTACAGCCGTGGATTCTCGAATCCAGAAAAAAATTATTGCGTCACCAGAAAAGAACTTCTTGCAATAATAAGGGCTGTAGATCATTTCCACATATACCTCTATGGTCGTCATTTCTTAATCCGAACAGATCATGCCGCACTCAAATGGCTGCTGGACATGAAGACACCGGAAGGACAACTGGCCAGATGGATGGAGAAATTACAGCAATACGATTGCCGATGCCCTATCCAGAAGACCCTGTAGAGAGGAATGCGGATATTGTCTGAAGACGGAACAGTGAGAGGGTATCTCCATCAGGCAGATCCGAGTGCAGGCCAATGAAGACGACAACGTAACGGTGCATCCAGGACCAAATGGCTGATCCAGACATCGAACCAATCTTGTCACTCAAAACGAGAGGGGCACCCAGGCCACGATGAGACGAGGTAGCTAGATACTCAGGCGTGCTGAAATCGCTATGGGCTCAATGGGACTCTGTAAGAGTAGACAATGGAATGCTCAAGTGAGTCTGGGAAAGCGCTGATGGACGAGAATCCAAGTCCCAACTGGTAGTTCCGAAGAGAAAGGTACCAACCATCCTGACCGAAGTACATGATGGGATTACTGGAGGCCACCTGGGCATGAATAAAACCCTAGACAAAGTTCGCCAGCGGTACTACTGGGTGAATTACTTCGAAGACGTCAGAGCTTGGGGCCGCAAATGTGCCACCTGTGCAGCCAGTAAGGGCCCGAAGACCCGGACCAAGGGCAGAATGCAGCAGTACAATGTGGGCGTCCCATTTGAGAGAATCGGCATCGATGTCGCCGGTCCGTTTCCCGAGTCTGAGAGGGGGAAAAATACATTCTGGTCGCAATGGATTACTTCAGCAAATGGCCTGAGGCATATGCGATACCCAACCAAGAGGCAACCACGGTAGCGACGGTGCTAGTAGAACAACTATTTAGCAGGTTTGGCGTCCCGATGGAACTACATTCAGACCAGGGGCGTAACTTCGAATCGAATGTATTTCAGAAGGTTTGCACGATGTTGGAGATCAGAAAAACGAGAACAACACCATTGCACCCACAGTTAGACGGAATGGTGGAAAGATTCAACAGGACCTTGGAACATCACCTATCCAAGGTCGTCAGCAATAACCAGCGTGATTGGGATGAGCATATTCCCCTATTCCTGTTGGCATATCGCTCTGCCGTACATAATAGTACAGGCCTGACCCCAGCCAGAGTCTTATTCGGCTGCGATTACCCTGCGATTTGGCATTTGGCTCCCCCGAAGAACCTTCCCAAGACATCGACGATTATGCCGACCAGCTCCGACTTAACATGCTGGCAATACATGAATTAGCCCGAACGCAGATGTTGGCCACCAGTGACCGGATGAAGACGCGATACGACGTCAAGGCCAATTCAGTTGGGTTCCAGGAGAGGGACAAAGTCTGGCTGTACAACCCCCAACGGAGCAAGGGTAAATCCCCAAAGCTTACACCCGCCAGGGATTGTCCATACGAGGTGGTCAAGAGACTTAATGACGTCGTCTACAGGATCCGTCGTAACCCCAAGGCTAAGTTAAAGGTGGTCCATTTAGATCGACTTGCTCCCTACCATGGAGAGGATGTTTCTGATCGGGACGATCAGAATTAAAGGGGGGGGGGGCAGTGTTACGAAATTTACCAAAGCCGACCCTGTTTCATTTCAGTACGACAACGATTGCTGGGATATAAAAAAAAGCTAGAAAAACTTATCTCGATCATAACTCGACAACGGTAAAATTGACAATGGATTATACTAGAGAATTCGACGCTGATTTTAAAAGGAGGACCCATCCTCGCAGCAGTTAGTTAGAAAGGACGACGAGCGTATTCGTAATGTTATTGTGAATCAGCTGTTCTGTATAATTTGATGTAAATAAAGTTCTAGAAAAGTGAAAGTGAATATTAGTTTTATAATTTTAAATTGAACCCACGGAATATATTGCAATATCAATGTCGTGATAGAATTCCTGAAGGTTGGATGATTGGGGAAAGATTAGATTGTTTTTACTTGCCTTGTCTAGAAGTTGGCAATGAGAAAATTCGATTTTACTATAGTCAATTAAGGAAACAGTTTTGTACTATTCGACAAAAGTTTTGAATTCTTGGGATATCGTTTCGGTAGTTATTTCGTTTTGTTCGGGTTCTGAGGTATTGTCATCGTCTTCATCGCTTAAGGGTATTGTGGGCTGTTAATTTAGTTTTAGCTTGGAATGATATGCATTCATCAACGTGGTTGATTTTAATACGTGATAAAGCGTCGGCATTTTTGTTAATTTTACCCGGTTTGTAAATGATCTCGTAGTCATATTCTTCGAGTTTAAGTCTCCATCGGGCTAATCAACTTCCGGGGTCTTTTATCGAGAACAGGCACGTTAACAGGCGGTGATCCATGAAAAGTTGGAACTTTTTGCCATAGATTATTGGTCTCTATGCTTCACTGCCCAAACAATAGCCAACAGTTCTCTCTCAATAGTCGAATACCTTGTCTTGGCTGGACAAAGCGTCCTGGAAGCGTATCCAATGGGTAAATCTTTATCTATTGGCCCTTGGGATAGTACAGCGCCGATTGCAAAAACACTGGCGTCAGTAGTTAGTATGAATGGTCCTCGAAGTTTGGATAGATCAGTATCGGTGTCGAAGTTTAAGCACGTTTAAGTTCGTTAAAGGACGTGACGCATTCAGTGTTGAAATTAAACGGTTCATCCTTTTGTAAAAGTTTAGTTAGGGGTTTCGATATTTTCGCGAAGTTTGTAATACACCTCCGATAATAACTAGCAAGTCCCAAAAATGACTTAATATCTTTGGGGTTCTGCGGTTGAGGAAAATTTAAAATACAGTCGACTTTCGACGGGTTGGGTTTTACACCGTCTTTAGTTATTAGGTGACCTATATAAGCGACCTCCTTTCGGAGAAACGCATTTTTGTCAGGTTGTATTTTGAGGATTGCCTTCCTAAGTCTTTTAAAAACGTCAGTTAGTCTTCCTAAGTGTTCGTGAATGGTGGGCCAATATACGATTATATCGTCCATGTACACTAAACACCTTTCGTTTTGGATTCCTATCAGAATGTTGTCCATCACCCTTTGGAATGTTGAGGGGGCATTTTTCAACCCGAAAGGCATACGAACAAATTCAAAATGACCGTTTTCTACAATGAAAGCGGTTTTTTGAATGTATTGGACTCGATTTCAATCTGGTGGAAACCAGAACCTAGATCTAGGGTGGTAAAATACTGACATTTGCCTAGTTGGTTTAACAGATCGGATATGTTGGGTAACGGATATTTGTCGTTTATTGTCAGTTCGTTAAGCTTTCTATAGTCCACGACTACGCGGCATTTCTGTTTTCCGGAGGCGTCGAGTTTTTTCGGGACAACCCATACAGGGGAAGACCCAGAAGAGTTTGAGGGACGAATGATGCCCTGTTCTAACATTTTCGAAACTTGGTTACGGAGTTCCTCTTTGTGAATTTGGGGATAGCGGTACGATTTAGTGTATATGGGTTTGGCGTTGTTCGTGTCGATGGAATGTTTAATTTCATTCGTGAAACTAAGATGGTCACCTTCTAAGTAGAAAATGTCGGAAAAGTCAAGACAAAGTTATTGTATTGGTTCGGCCTCTTCCTTGTTAAGGTGTTCAAGTCGGAGTTGATTGTTAATTTCCGTTTGTCTATCGATATTATATTTCTTCGCAATGATTTACAGAGAAATTTTCAATGGGTTCTAATATGCTATTGTCGAAATTTATAGTTTTTGGACAGGCATTAGCGTTTAAGATGGATGTGAAAAATTCGCCTTTGTTGTTAACTTGGACCAGAAGCATTCGGGAGTCTCACATTTTCTAGGACAGTAGTGGTTAGAATAGCGTCCGTATTGCGTAAGTCACATTTAAGTTTGCAAATCCGTTCTATTCGCGGTTCTATAGTAATCGTGTTTGAAATTGTTGGGTTAATTGTTGGAGATTGTCTGTCTGAAGATATTGTTTCGTCTGTTACTTTCATAAGTGGTATGGTTTTAAAGTTGGTAATAAGAAGTTTTTTGTTAAAGTCAGTCACCCAATTGTAACCTAGCAGACCATCGAATTCAATGTCTGGAATGTCTTCGATGAACATTACATATAATACCCAAAAAAAATGTATGAGTTAGGTGTTGCGGTTTTAGTTTAATGCTGGTTCAATGCAAGTATGTAATTGACGAAGGAACTTTAGCGGAACAATCAATAAACACGTGCCGTCGCGTAAATTAATTCACCAAATAAAGTTATACCTCATCTTAGCGGATACATTAAACACTACATGAAGTTTGGTTGTGCTACTATCAGGTTTCAAAACACAATTATGCGGTATGTAGTAACAATCAGAAGAAGTAGATGGATCGGGAACCAACTCCATATGATCCAGCTCCAAATACTCTTTGAGAAAATCACAATATTGTTTGTAGAGATCTGGTTGCTGTAGAAGACGTCTTTCTAAAGAGTAGAAACGTTGTACGGCGAGATTATACATTCCATCAAAAGCAGGAAGTGTATTTCGAAAAGGAAGGGCACAACGAATCTACCTGAATCCAATCTCCTGCATCCCTCCATATTTTTTCGCATATAAGATCATCAGGGGACTGAACCAGTGCGGTAGGAACCTCTTCAATTGTCCAGAACCTTTGGAGTGAATCATCTAATGATACTACATCTTTAATTTTACAAAAAAGCGAAGTTGAGTTTATAACTGACTGAGAGTGAGAGTTAACAGAACTCGAAGACACTCTACCCATAAGGATGTAACCAAACACAGTGTTAATAGCATCAGGAACACCTTCCTTTCCCAGAAGGCGTCCATCCAACAAAATTTGAGAGAATATATCGGCACCTAACAAAAGGTCAATAGCGCCTGGGCTATTGAAACCAGGATCAGCAAGTTTCAAATTGGTTAGATGTGCCAACAGGCATATCATTGCAAATGCGGGGTAAAACAATAGTATCAACAACAAAATTGCACTCACGCTTTACTATAGAGCGAAGAGAAAGGGTAAGAGAGCTCTCAGCCTAGGTACTCTGCCTAGAACCTAGCCCATTGAGTTGAATCGAAGCGGGCATAGGTCGGAAGCCAAGGCGTTTCACAGCCTTGCTCGCAATGAATGATGTCATGCTACCAGAATCTAGTAGACATCGCAAAGTTTGATAAGAACCGTGCTTATCTAATACCTCAACTAAAGCAGTAGATAACAACACATTTGAATTGTATGACAAAAGTGAACTATGACAAGAAGTCTGCGGTAGAGAAGTTTCGGGACTTTCAACAGTATTAATGGTACTGGATCCACCAGATGTGGAAGCCAGGATTGCGGGGGGAGTACCAGATTCAGACCGAATGCCTGAATCACCACGATTTACAAAATGAAGCAATGTGTGATGGCGTTGTTTGCAGTTGAGGCAAGTGGATAAAGATTTACAGCGATTCGACTGATGAGAATCGCCTAAGCAATTAAAACAAACTCTAAAATCTTTAACAAACTTAAACCTCGCGGATACTGATTTATTCAAAAATTCAGAACATTTGTAAATCGCATGATCGGATTCACAAACTAAACAATTTCTATTCTTAGTGACAAAGAGCGATGTAGTGAAACGGGAAGAATGTTGCTTTGAATTCAATGATAACTTTTTGTCAACACTTCGCTTTGCCTTGCGGGATAATTCAGCATGTTCAAAGGCATCGCAATGCTTCGACAAAAAATCAACATCTTGAGCGGTCACAGTACCATGGTAAAGTTCAAACTTAGCGGCTAAATTCTTTGGGACACTGATTTACTGGTAAACCCAAATTCTTCAGTGCTTCCAAATTACCACTGAAGTCATCCAATAACTTCCGAACCTCTGAAGGCTATCTGAAGCTAGTTGGGAGAATTGTTCTAAAGCTCACCAATGAGACTCCGCGATTAAACGAGTTCGCTTGAATTTTTTCAAAAGTGTTTCATAAGCACTCACGTAATTGTTTTGTATTAGTTTAAAATTCTTAATAGCCTCAAAAGTAGGCCCTTTTAAAGCTAACTGCAAATATTTGAACTTCTGCATAGCACTGAGTTTTTCATTATTGTGAATTAATGAATCAAACAAATCAATAAAAGTACCAAATTCCAATATGTCTCCACTAAATGAAGGCAAATCAATTCGCGGCAAAGCAATACTTTCCTGTTCCCGAGCTATATTTTGTGGCGTAGAATTCTGAACAGATTTCAGTTTAGCACAAATAGACCTAATTGAATAAAACAATTTTTCAAATTTATTGCGAATGTCATCCTCAAAATCAAAATCATCGTTTACATCTGAAATTAAACCAACAATCGAATTGTGATGTTTAAAAAATTCTGAATGAATTGAATCAACCATATCAATCATGCAAAAAAAAAACAAATCAACGTCGTCACCTCTTAAGGCTTTCTCGGCAGCAAAATAAATATTTCTAAACTTTTAAACTCTGATTGTCGATGATTTTTAAATTTACGTAAATTTTCAGCGGTTTATGACATCTTAACAATAAATTAAAATCACTGTAACACCACTGAACGAATCTAACATGATAGAACGAAACAAAATACTATTCCAAAAATCTACAATTTTTTACTGTTGAAGTAGAAAATATCTGACCAAATGTCAAATAAATTCAAAACGATTTAGCAAAATAACCAAAACAATCGAAACGATCTCTTGTAAGTTTTTTAACGCGGCAAAAAATATGCGAAATTTATTTTCAACGGAATGAATGAATATCCCGAACTTGCTTTCACTTTTAACAAATAAAGAAACGAAAATTCAATGCGGTTTTCAACAATAATTGCAACGAAAAATCAATGGTTTGATCGTTAAACTTTGCACGGAATTAACTCAAATTGCATCCGGCTCGAAGTTGGACCAAATTATGGAATGTCTTCGATGACACATTACATATAATATCCAAAAAAATGTATGGATTAGGTGTTGCGGTTTTAGTTTAATGCTGGTTCAATGCAAGTATGTAATTGACGAAGGACCTTTAGCGGAACAATCAATAAACACGTGCCGTCGCGTAAATTAATTCACCAAATAAAGTTAATCACTAACCTTTTACGTCGAAGCTCTGCAGGTGGTGTTTTCAGCACGAACTGATTTTAGAGCTTCGTCTGGACAAGACGTTACACAAAAAATAGCGACGTAATGTTCATTGATTGAGCAAACAAAAAATACGGGTTTAACAACAAATGATGCGCTTTTGTAAACACAAAAGAAACAAAATGAAAGCGGTTTAGCGGTTGTTACGACCGTAACTAATAACTCGCGGAATCGTAACACAATAACAACAAAAAGCGGCCGTCTTAAGACGGTATCAAAAGAGCGTCCAAATAGCTGAAAGTCAATACAGGAATCACGAATACTGCCTATATTTTACACGCAAAAAACACTTAAAATTAGCATTAGCGCGACGGAAGGTTTTGGAAAAGGTGCAGAAGTTTAAAAATCAATGAAATAATTCAATTAAATTTAAACAATACACTAAACAAATTGCGGGAACGCACCAATGTCTAAGTTACAGATGTAAACTTTGTTTGGGTCGTTAATATTAAATGGAACTAGGATCGATTCGTTAATCAGAATTTTTTGATTAGTGATACCTTGTATTACAACATTTTGTGAATATCGTGTCGAAATTTTAAGTGTTTAAAAATTGATAGACCGGCACCTGTGTCTATTAACAGTTTATACGTATTAATGGCGTCGTTGATGTAGAAAAGGTTCTTAGAATTTACCGAAACTGAGTTTCTGCAAAAATTGGGATTTGGTCGTGACTGATTAGGACTTTGATATTGTCCACTGGCAGAAGGTCGATTTTGTTGTGCGGGATACCTATTGGGGTCAATATTGGGCAAAGTTTGATAAGCCGATTGATAAGATGGATTTGGTCTAAATTGTTGCGGGTTGATATTGTTAAAGTTTTGGTGTGGCTGTAGTTGTCCTTGTCTTGTTAGGCATTCGTTATACAAGTGGCCTGTACGTTTACAAAAAGAGCACTGTTTGACGAAAGTTGGGGGATTTGGTCGTCTTTGTGGTTGATGTTGTTGAGGGTTACGTGTACTTGAGAATTTTTGATTTTCTAAATGAGAAAGTTGCAGTTCTCTTTTTATTCGGGAAAGAGCGGTTATAATATCTGGAGGGTTATTAGCGCGAATAATTTGGCCTATTTTTGGTTCGAGCCCGGTCAAAAGATTGTTTAGGGCCATGGAGGCGATTAATGAAATTTGGGCATCTTTTTCTTTTGTAGTGAGATTTTGTTTGTTGCCGCGGGCATTTTTGCTTCGTGGCTTTGTAATCGGGCTGAGAAAGTTAGTGGGGATTCGCTGGGTAGTTGTCGCATTCTCTGTAAGTCTTGAATTAAAGCGGCCAAGTCGCGTGAGTCACCGAAATGGTTTTCTAAAAGTAGTTAAACAAAGCGGTTTCTGGACCGGAAGTGGGCATAAAGGTAACCAGTCATCGAGTTCTCGCCGGGAGCTGCTGCCGAGCTGTTGGTAGTTGTTGTTTGGATAAGAAGAAGAAGACATTGGGAAGAAGAAGACATTGGGGGTGGTCGTAGGGGTGCGCGAAAGACATTTGGGTGTGTCGCAGAGGTGCGCGCCATCTGTTGTTAATAAATGAAAGCCTTTGTATTGTGGGTTGCGTGTGTTGCAGAGGTGCGCGCCATCTGTTGTCAATAATTGAAAGCCATTTTATTGTGGGTTGCAGGGGTGCACGCCATCTGTTGTTGGTTGTGGTGGTTAGAGAGAAAAAAAGCTAAATACTTGGCCGGGTATCGAACGCGGCTTGCCTGATTACAAAGTCAGGTGTCCACCGAGCTGCGCTAATGCGGTTAATCGAGAAATGTTTATTTGAAAAGGTATAGTACATGCCCGTTGCGCGGGCGCGTGTTTTTGGGCGTTGTTCGGTTAGATATTTGGGGGCTGGATGGGGGATATGGTATTTTGTTGTCTGTAAAAAAAATTACAATCTTGGTATTTTGTTGTCTGTAAAAAAATTTAAAATCTTTTACAAACGTCTGCATGCGCGAGAACGTCCACTCCTTCGAGTCTATAGTTTTCGTAAGCGACCGCCTATCTGCGCAAGAACGGCAACTCCTTCGAGTCTCTGATTTTGTCGGATGATTCAAGGCCGAGCATAATAATTTTGAGACTTGGAAAAATTTTTAATGATGAATCAAGAATTTGATGTTATGGTTTCTAGTAGTCTGCTAATAATTTTTAGAATAAAGTAACGAAAGAGGTGCAAGATAAGCATAGTGTCACACCAACTCCTGTTGAATGCAGATCGATAAAAATGACTTTACTTAAATCAAGCTTTATAATATTCACATTAATTTTGAAAAATGTCTTGTATGTTAATATACCTTATGGAACCAAGGACATGGCTGTATGCCCTTCAGGGAACTGTTTGAACCGCTCCAACTATACATTGATGGCTCGAGATAGATTAAACGATGGACGGCTGCCTGTATATTTTGCTCGCCTGTCAAACACAACAAAAAATTTCAAACTGAAGCTGATATTTTCTGATGACACTGACTGGATTTCAGCAGCTTCTTGCCAAGATGAAAAAACTTTACTATCGAACAGCTCAATGACTATACGTGATGCCAACCTACAAGAGGAGCTCCACAAAGTGCTAATTCTTATTTGTGTAACACTCTCTACAATTACAATATTATTACTTAAATTAATTGTGAAATGTATAAGGAAAAGAATGAATAATTAAAACACATAGTTATATACAATGTTTTATTTATGCAAAACACTATTCAGAAGCCAATAATAAACTACATCAACATTTTCTTTTGCACATCGTACTGGATCATTGCAGCGGCAGTGAAAAATGCATGGAGAGTCAGAAGGTTTCAGTTCAACAGCGCCATTGAAGTTTTCCAGATTGATTAGGTGATAGTGTGATTCCCCATCTTCGTTAAGCAGTTTTCTTAAATTGTGAATTTTCAGCTCTTCAAATAACTTGATAAATAAAAAGTCATATTTCTGATGGCCTCGTACATATATGTGCCTGCATTTGGTTAGGAAAATTCTCAAAATGTCGTTCATAGTATTCAAATCGTAGTGGCCATCAGAGTAGTGGAGTCCATGTAGCCGTTTTTTCAAATATCGTACTTGCCTTTTGACTGCTGCTGATAGATAGTTAAACGGTTTGGGTGGTTTAAACAAAAACACACCTGCGCGTTTACGTGTCTTGATTACCAATTCTTTGGGAACAAATCTTCCCTCGATTTCGAAACCTTCAATGTCGACAATTGCAATTTCCATGGTGAACCGTTGAAAAGCTGTACCGAAACTGATTTTCTAAACAGCTGAGTGATCTAATATAAGCTTCGAACAATTTCGCTGAGTGGGAGTAATTCCATTAGGCAATCGTGGATAATTATGCAGAAGGCTCGGGTCTTATCGGGAAATCCCGTCTGGCTTTCAATATCCAAGCGAATATCTACAGTCGAGGATTTCATGGTGTCCTCACGTCGGGAGCAATCGATGACGAATAGGGTGTGCGTCTTGAATGCAACATAATCCAGTAGAGGGTGTTTGCTGCCGCCAAAGCTGGGATAAAAGTCCGTATACCTTTTCTACGCCTCACCGTACTCACTCTTTGAAAAATCTAAATCAAATCTCTCCATAGGCCAAAATTTGCTGTTTAAATTTAGACGAATATTGGAAATGTGAATATTATCAAATTCCGTGGGATCTTCTTTGATGTTGCTGTGGCGATCCGTTTGGAAGGCTAAGATAACGTAACGAGGGCTTTCCAGTGCGGCACACGTCTTCACAGCCCAAATTTCACGAGTAGCACCTGTTTTGAGAGCAGGCAACTCATTTAGCTCCCATTTACGAAACGGTAAAATTATACTGGAATCCGCTTTGACGGCTTGCAGTAAATCCAATTTAACGTCATCGTTTGGAAAAATGTGACGGACTTTGAGTTAGATGTTGTTTATTGTCACTTTGCATTTGGTTGCAGCATCCGTGATTATAAGGCAATCATCATCGCTACGGCTTCGCACCAGACGAATTGTTTGTTTACCACACATCACCTGCTTGTAATCGTTGAAGATGGAAAACAAATGTCCCAATGGAATGTACATGTGAAAAGTTTTATCGGCGGCATTCATATACGCTTTATGTGGAAAATTCCACCCGGCTATCAATAGGTCCTTTGAACTGTTGGGGTCGTAGCACAAGTATCCACGAATTGTACTCACGCGACCAGGGTCTCTCACGGTTTCAATTTCCTTGCCGCACAACTCGTACGTAACGCTGTCGAAGAAGAAAGCTCCAGCATTTGGTGATAGAGAAACATCTCCATTGCCTGCTGTCTTCACCACTTGTCCCTGGATTGAGATGCAGGAATCAGCCATGGAAAACCAACAATCTGTTTGATTGACGATGATTTCAATGATATCATTGTTGCCGAATGACTTGACGTATGGATAGTAGGTTCGCAACTCCTCGCGTCTTACACTATCATCAAAATTTGGTTTGCGGAAGATATCGAACATTTGAGGAGTTGACATGGTAGCCGAGCGTTTGTAGAAACAATCTGTTTGAGAGCGTGAGTGATCTCTTGAGAGGTTTCATAGAAACTGATGGTGGACGAGGAGCGGTTGACCTCTTATATGGTTCTTCATCAAATACAAGTCGACCCATTATTATTGTAGTTGTTTCAGCTCAAGTCGAATGATGATTTCTTCACCACGAAAATTCACAAGTTCAGAGTCTTGATTCAAAATTTGCAATGTGAGGTTATGTATTTCGCTTCTGTTAATCGGCAAATAGATTAAATGCTGAGGTGTTTCGTCGATGGCAAAACCAGGATCAACTGCAACGGCAAACTCGTAAATGGTGTGTGAAGGAGTGTTGTTGTAGAAGGCTCCCGATGTGATGTTGCTATCGAGATGAATCGTTCTAACTTTTATAATGTTCACTGGTAAATCGGAACTATGAACTTGATTGCGTGGTAGCAGCTGTTTAGAGAAGCCCAGAATATCACCGATGCTGTCTTGCGGTTGAAAGTCTACAGCGTACTTGCTGCTGAAAAGCTCACACTTGAGAGTATTGTTGTTGGGTTTCAATGAGAAAATATTCTCAACGTCCTTTGCCAAATGAATGTCAAGTGCCTTTATAATATAAGCTTCGATGTCACCAATTTCGTATGAACCTTCGGGCAAGTCGGTGAATGTTTGCGTGTTGTGATCGTCAAACAGGTAGATCTTGTCACCTCTCTCAATGTTTGAGATGCTGTTGTACGAGTGAAAACTCAATAAAGCTAGTCCGTAGTTGTAGTTGGGATCCAACTGAATATGTGGTTGAAAATCAATCGACAGTATTGGGCTGCGACCTTTCAATGTGATGATCACAGACATGACTGATTGGATGCTTGTTAGCTGCTAATATAGGTAAAGGTAAAACAACAATAATGCAAAATATTTATTTTTTATTATAGAGAAATTTCAAGCATAAATGTCCACAATTTGATTGATTGTACGTCTGATAAGAGTCATTGTTGTAGAGAATTTTCACTCCATTGCCAAAGTAGTTGGCTAATTCTCGGGGTGGTTTCAAACACCCAAAGCTATCAAAGTACTGAACGGTGTTTCCATTTCGCACATAAGCTACCCAATGCATACCGTGATGACTGCTGGTATCCAAATTAACGATGGCAGACTCCTTTGTTTCTCAATGTTTAGGTAAGGCGTCTCGCATAAATACTCCCCTAAAGTGGGGGATCTTTAAATGTTTGGCATATTGCTCAAGCTCGTGATTGTAAATTGCTCGATTGGGTAGCTTTATTGGGAGTTTTTTTGCTTCTTTAAGTAAAGCCCGAAGCCGTTGCGGGACTTTTTAAGAAAAATACCGCTTCCTTTCTTCGCAAGCTCTTCCATGGCTTGATTATGGCGCTGGTCCTCCTCCAACTTCTTGCGGGCGTTCTTTGCATCTATAACGGCTTTGGCTACTCCACTGGCACCCCCGGCAAGAGCTCCAAGTGCTGACAACCCCGCAAATAGGGGTATTAGTGGGAGAAAACCACCAATTTTCGAAAAGGAATGACTCGAGGTACACGGATTTTCTTGCGACCACCTGCCTTCTTAATGACTGCTCGGGCTGCTCTCAACGCCAATAACGATGTCTCTTGATTGGTAGAACCACATTCTGTCGAAAAGATTTTTTTCCACATCGTTTTTTGATTCCAAGCCCCATCTTGCGTTTAGCCTTCATGCCTGTAGTTATAAGCCAAGAAGCTGCTTTTTCTCCAAGTGAAGCGTCCTTTGACTTGAATCTCTCCCAGGCTCGATTTTCCAACTCGTAATCAGCTTTATGACGATCCGCCAAAGACTTGTATTTGCTGTAGGCGATATCGTGCGCTCGACAAGCAGCGTCTGTCTTATTGATTCCCTGCTGACCCTTGGAGAGAGGGTCTAGAAGTTTTGTACCGGGCCCACAAAACTGATAACCAGGTAGATGTAGTTCAAATGGTAATTTATTGATTGCACTGTTCAGTAGACTACCTCCTTTGGGAGTTAGCATGATACAGATTGAAACTGAGATAGACTGCTGTATTTAATTAGTATCCGCAATAAGGATGATGTCAGTATATCGTAAGATGTATATGAAGCAACAAGATGTCCAACTGCCTATCGAAAATTTGGACTTTGTCGAAGAATCACCATCATCAGCAAGTCGACACGAACAATTGTTACCAAATTCCCTACGAGCAGCATTCTGCGGACCTAGTGGTTGCGGAAAGACCAACGCATCGTTATCACTGCTATTCAATAAAAACTGCCTACGATTCGAGAACGTCTACATCTATTCCAAGTCACTCTACCAACCAAAGTACCAGCTCTTACAAAACGTTCTCAAGCTGGTTAAAGGTGTATCCTATTTTCCCTTTAAAGACAACGAAGAAGTAATTGATCCGAGTGAGGCACGAGAATGTTCAGTATTCATTTTCGATGATGTGAATGGTGATAAACAAAACAAGATTCAGAATTTTTTTTCGATGGGAAGGCACAGGAATATCGATTCAATATATTTATGCCAAACGTATAGCAAAATACCTAAGCAACTGATTCGAGACAATTGCAACGTAATTGTCATATTCAGACAAGATGAGGTAAATTTGAAGCACGTCTTTAATGAGCACGTGTCTCCCGACATGGACTATGATAAATTTAAGACAATGTGTTCGGAATGCTGGCAAAATCGTTTTGGCTTTATTACAATAGCTAAGGACTTCAACTTGAATGATGGCCGCTACCGTAAAGGATTCGATAAATATATAAAGGTTCAATAAAGATGGTTGCTGTTAGTTGATAAAAATGTCTTCATTGAGTAGCAACATTGCTGCCACTGCTCGAAAGAAAAAGATCAAGCAATTGGCACGTTCTATTCGCAAGAAATATCTTAGTCTGAAGCTGGGAAAGTCGGAACATGATGAAACATTGAATAAACTTTTTAGACCGGTAATGACACCGCTACAAGATATTGCCTCAACTACGGCAAAAGTTCTCACTAAGATACCAACACAGACCATTAAACGTGAAGTAATTAAACAAGAAGTGCAGCAGCTGCCACCAGTCAAAAAACATGAGTTGGAAGAGACACAATACCTCGATGAAGAACCAATCGCTGAAACTAGTATACATACCAATGATGATGAGGTGGAGAACGAAACCTTTTACGAGGATCCCGGTAATCTCTCTAAAGAAGCAATAGAGGACTACATGGATCAGTATCCTCCAGTTGCACACAAATATCTTGAAGACTATATCACTAAAAGCGATGATATTGACAACATATATGGACCTATATATGACGCTGCAAGTTCCAAATGGTTTCTTGGGCAAAAGGAAATCAATTTCAGTCGTAGTACAGGTCACATTATCGTTGATGGGTTACAGTTTCGAGGTACTCTAGGGTTATATCAACTAATATTTTACAACTCACCTGATTATGCTCCCGATGATTTAGAAGCATACAAAAAAGTGTTGGTAATGACATCAGCACACAATAATGCAGCAGGTCGTTTGAAAGCTTCAAGTCTATATAAATATACTGAAATTATAAAGCCAATGTTTCCCCCTTTGACAAAGAAGCAACGTTTTGCTGGAACTGGTATGAAGTTAACTTACAATAACAAGCCAATGGAATACGTCTACTGGGATGATCCCACCGAATTGGTTGAACGGTTGAAACTACTGATTGCATTCAAGGAAGCAGGCAACACCTCTCACGACAACGAAATAATTGCCATTTTAAATGAACTTAAGGAAGCTAATATTATACGAGATAAATAAATTTCGAAATTGAAAGTGTATATTATTCCTTATCCTATGGCAAACATATCAGTTTCATGATGACTTTAAACAAGTTTGGGCGTAGTGCCCATCAGCAACTAATGTCATCAACATCACATAACCTAGCTTTTATGAAAGTGCCATTTCCTTTACCGCGGAGGGAAATATCGATGCTGAGAAGCTGAAAATTACCAATGTCGAAGTACCGACGAAGGCCATGGATGCCGCCAACAAGCAGTACGTTGATAAGAAAATAGCAAACGGACTTCAGCAACTACATAGTGATTTTCAAATAGCTTTCAGCAACTACACTGGTGAAATTCAGCAAACCTTATCTATGTTTAAGCAAAACGAAAAGGTTAGCGAGGAACGTGGAGCTCAAAACTTTGCTGCAATGAATACTCGCATGTTGAAGACCGAACAAGCTATGGAAACCCAACTACAAAATATATCGCTTCTCATTTCAAAATTCAATATATTAGAAGCTCAGTTGGAATCTGCCCGCAAAGAATATAAGGAAACCATCACAAAATTTGAAGCCTCGTTTAATGACAACCGTATATTACAGGAAAAACGTATAAATGATCTGAAACTTTCTCTGAAACAAGCTCCTAAAGGTGTTGATGCAGCAGAAGTATTAAATATTGTTCGAAAGGATAAGGCTAAAGATCTTTCTGATCTAACTGAACTTAGAGACCAAATGACAAAAGTAGTGCCTGACCTATACCGAGACATGCAAAAACTACATGATGATATTGCAAATCAAATGTTGGACCAAAATCAAAAACTTGAAGCAATCGCAGAGAGTATTGCTGCAATTAAAAAGCATCATTAGGGTTAATAAAAACATGCCTTTGTCTATTTTTAAGCAGTATACAAGATGGCTCCTATAGCGAAACATTCCAAAGAAAAAGTTCAAGTCGTTAAGGAACTGCATAGACCTGTGAGACGAAAGTTTCCTCGCCGACGTGTAATAATCAAAGGTTTCGATGACTCCTGGCAGTCGGACCTCACACAAATGGATCTCTATGCAAAATCCAATCGTAATTTCAAGTTCTTCCTCGTGGTGATTGATTGCTTTTCAAAGTACGTGTGGACGAGACCGCTGAAAACGAAATCCGGTGAAGAGGTAACTCGTGCCGTTGAGGGTATTCTAAAGGAAGGACGGTACCCGAAAAATCTCCAAACCGACCAGGGTAAGGAATACTACAATAGTTGCTTTCAGAAACTAATGAAGTCATACGGAATCAATCATTATAGTACATTTAGTGGACTGAAAGCCGTAATAGCTGAACGAGTAATTAGAACGCTGAAAGAACGCTCTACAAGTACTTTAGTTTGAACGGCACCTACAAATGGATAGATATTCTACAGGAAATCGTTAAGGACTACAACCATCAAAAACATTCCAAGACAAAGATGAGACCTGCGGACATTAATAGGAAAAACGCTCGAGATAATAAAGTATACAATAACCTGAAAATTGCTGGGCCAAGAAAACTGAAAGTCGGAGATGTTGTGCGAATAAGTAAAACCAAGCACGTTTTTGATAAAGGTTACCTTCCCAGCTGGAGTACGGAATTGTTTAAAATTACGCAGGTTAAAATAACTAATCCAGTTACGTATATTTTGGAAGATATGTCTGGTACACCGATTCAAGGGAGCTTTTACGAAGAAAAATTGCAAAAGGCTGCCTATCCTGATGTGTATCTCGTTGAGAAAATTTTGCAACGAAAAGGCAAAAATGTTAAAGTTCGGTGGCTTGGGTTTGATTCGAGCCACGACAGTTGGATTGGCACTGAAAACAGACTATAGCACCAAGGTCAATCATAAATTGATAATAAATTATCATAAATATAGACATGTGCTTGCATTGCAAAATGAAGGGTGAAAACATCACTGTAAAGTATTCGAAAAGTTTAAGCCAACATATCAACAAACTTAAACGATTACAGAAAGATATCAAATTTTATTGTGAAAAACAACAAGTGATGCAACATTTAAAAGCCTTACATATATGATGATGGTGATGGGGAATAGAGGAGCTCTTAGCAACAAGAGATCTACTTTCCCATCTTGGCGTAGGAACACATAATTGAAATCAACCGCAATCAGGTACAACTATAAAATTGTGAAAATTCCCTACATATATTCCCAGTCCCAGTTTACCTCTCGAGTGATTTGTGAAAATGAGTAGTATCAGCAGTTTTGAAACCATGAATAGTGGTTATAGTAGTGATTCCACTACCAATTACAGTGCGGACTTGGATAGAGTGTTACAAATGTATGATGAAGCTGCCAAAAAGGAAGACTTCAGAGTATGATGTTCAATGTGCACTCAGTCCTGCAACATCCTATTCTCCAGTGGTTATCTTGCAAAAAACACCTGTAGCCGCTGGAACACCAACGAAAATTGTAATGACTATGTACGAGTGGGAAGATGTCATCATTGAGCTCAAGCTCCTGAAAATAAACTTGTTTCAAAATGCCACACCTACAGAGTTTGCGACACCAGTGACCTGCGGAGATTGTCTCCATCTATCCCAGATCCAGTATGAAGACGTCAAACAAGTGTTGGTGATGAAAAACATTTGCGCACTATATTTGGATTATAGTGATGTGGTTGAACTCTTAGCTATTAACCCTATTATCTCAAGTAAAATAATTTGGAGCGCTTAAATTTCTGTACTTTTTATTATAAAATAATAGATGAAATTTGTTTATGGTCAAATTTACTAAATCGTTTACCGATTGAAAAATTGTTAAAACCATTTTGTTTAGATGACAGGTCTCCATTATGTATTGCATTAAAAGAACATATTTATTATTATAAAAACATTATTTTGAGAGATATTGACATTAGAAAAATTGAATAAATACTTATAAATTAAAAACATTATTGTTTATTTCATCAGTTCTGCACCATGGAGTGTCGAGAATATTTTCAAATATACGAAAATCGATTACGTACCTTTGAAAACTGGTCTTCCGATTCCCTGCTAAAAAGTTAGCAAGAGCAGGATTTATCTACCAACAAGATGCAATAGAATCCGATGGCAGCTTAAATGATGCTGTTGAATGCCCATTTTGTGATACACGTGGTTTCAACTGGGAAGATGGTGATGACCCTGTTGCCGATCATCTGGACTGGAATCCATATTGTCGCTTTTTTGATTTTGATGACACTTACCACATCACCAGACCTATCAGACATAAAAGCAAAGTGACATTTGAGAGCAGACTTGAGACGTTCAAAGACTGGCCTATTGCTTTGAAGCAGACACCCACCGAACTTGTCAACGCCGGCTTCTTTTACACGGGCTACGGTGACAGGATCACTTGTCATTGCTGTGGCTTAGAGCTCAAGAATCTCTTACCTTATGATGATATTACAGAGCTTCACAAAAAGGGATCAGCTAAATGTTTATTGCTTAGAGACTGCCCACCAAATCCCCACACTGACTCTAATCATAATACTTGTAAAATTTGCTTAACTAATAAAATGACAATTGTTTTTATGCCATGCAGACACTTTGCTAGTTGCTTTGATTGTTCTCTGAAAATAGATCATTGTTGCATATGTAGACGGAAAATTGTAGGTTATTTAAAAATATATGTATGCTAAAAATAAAAATGCTAATTTGAACATATTTTGTTTTATTTAAACATATAATATTTACAATATAATTGGGAAACAAATAACACTATTATACAAATACTTTATTCTGGGTTGCTAATTTGTTGAGCATCGCTGGAAATCTCCATGGCAACGTTTTCATTCATGATAGATTCTATATTATCAACCAGGTCAGAATCATACAATGGCTCAAGAGAATGGTGCTGATTTCGCAGTGTGTTGCCCCTAGCAAACACTTTTAAGTTCCCAAGTCGGAACTTGAGAGCGTTACCTATATCTATGGGATGTGAGACATCAAACCATTCTTTAACAAGGTGAGCATTTGGATGTTTCTTCAGCACTGCCTTTATAGCTGCTTAGAAAGACCGCCGCTGTCTACGTATGAGGTACCATTCACTCTTACTAAGAGCTAACAGAGCAATACATCTCTGTTTTACGTGGTTGATTGGGAGCTACACGATTGACTACTTCGTTCCTTAAACGTTTCACTACCTGAGAACAGAACCTCACAATGACGTTTCGATGCCTTGACAGATTCCTCTTCTAGTCTAACTCGATGCAGTTCGGCTTTGGCCCTAGCTTCCTCAGCTTGAATACGTTCTTTTTCAGCCTTAACTCGTTCCTCTTCAGCTCGCATACGATCTCGATCTGCTTTGTTTCTCTCTTCTTCCGCATGTAATCGTTCTTCTTGCATTTGAATCATCTCAGCCTCAGCGGTATTCTTTACTTGTATCATAATTTGCTTAAGTTCATCCAACTCAGTCATCAAATGCTGGTTTTGTACAGAAATTAGATCGTTGTGTGCAGAAAGTTGTTTGAGGCGCATTTCCTCGTGATACTTCTCGTATTTGATATATTTCATAGAGATGCTTTTAATTCAAGTATAGAGGATGCGAATTTCTGTAGCTTTCTTGCTACGCATATGCATAAGCAGCATTTCAAAGTCGATGGCGCTCATGCAAATGTATTTCTTTTGAGTTATGTTTGCATCTTGAATTTCTTCGTATTCCATAGTGGGTTGCTGAGTCTTGAGCAAATCCATAAAATGATATTTTTTATGTCTGTACTCACCAACGTAACCACACCACTCCAAGACATTATCATCGATGAGTCCTTTGTCTGTCCACGTCAGCTTCCAGAAGAAGGCGTTACATCTATCATTTTCAATGTCGAGGCCAAATTTGAGACATACTTCTGTATAGGTTAATTTACCCATCGGTGTAACCCACAGTCTAACATCTTGATCACTTTCAAGTTTATTTTGGTTAGGTTGAATAGATACCATCTTGGAATTGCACTGAATACGTTAATCAATTGTTGCAAACTAACTGAAACTTATGTCTTCGTTAACATAACTAAAGGATGTATCGTGTGACGTCACAGATAAAGGGAGGGGGCCCGCTAAGGGGGGCCATGATTGCCAGATTTCCATATTTTCCTAGATCTCGGAAAATGCGTCATTTTAGTCATATGATTAAAGTGATAGAGCAACATTGCCAGATTTCTCTAAATCTCTGAAAACACACACAAGTTTTATGGAGAGATAACAATGTTCGCACTAGCGTTCTAATCGGAAGTAAATTTCAAGTACTTATCTATGGTCTGTTATGACAGTAAAACAATGTCTTGTATTTAACATTTTATTTCAAAGCTACATAATATATTATGATATACCGTTACCAAATTCAAAGTCATTTATGTTTATTTCCAAAGAAATAATACGTTTTAAGACCCAGCCACTACCTTCTGTTGAAAATTCTTCGAGGGAATTCATAATTGGATCCTTTAAGTGATTGTCAAACCATTCATCCAAGTCTGTTCCCCGATCAATAATTTCATTTTTTAGTATTAAAATATTTGTGATTCGTAATTTCCTCCATATCTGACTTTATAAATTCTCCACAAAAACAAGTATTCACTTTAAGCGTAAATAGTTTTTTCAAAATGTTACTAATTCTGGACTTGAACATAATTGAAGCATCATCCAGAAACATCAAGATATCTTTATGTGATTTGTTAATTATTATCCCAGTTCTAACACGGTTTTGAAAACATGAAGCAATGTCATCCCATTGAAATCTACTAGAACGTTTATTATTTAAACCCATTCCAATTTTTGACTGCTTCAGCAAAGTCCGAAAGCGTTTTAAATAACCAACGTTGTTTTGTAATTTTTTCAAAGTTCCCACACATAAATTTCCGTGGCGAATAGCACAATTAAAAAGTCTCATATGTTTTCTAATATCCCTAAGCCACAATGGTATTTCAGCAGAGGAAATAGAATGATCCAACTCAACTTGTTTACATTTTTTGATATAGTTATCACTGTCTGCACCAATTTGATTAAACATTTTGATGAATCTACCCCACAGTAGTTATTTGCTGATTTTATTGCGTCTGATTTCTAGCAATTCTAAACATAAAATGACGTTAATTTAAAAAATATATTATTCTTATACATATTGCAATTATTTACTACAACATTCAGCTAATGGTACTACAGTAAATGCAGCTCATCATAGGCAAGTTAGTCTAAAATTGGATTGGGCTCTTCAAAAAACAATTCCAGCTCATCTGGTATTTCAATAGGTACAAAGTCCAATTTTTAATATTTCTAAAATATTAATGTTACATTGAAATAAAAATTCGCAATTATTTTATTTATCAGCATCGAACTACGTCATTTGCGTTTAACGAAATTGCTGTTAGTTCTAGAAAAACAACTAATTAATGCTTATCATATGGGAACTTCCTGCAAACGTTTATTGCTGCAAACAACATGATAACCTTATCAAACCACAGCTTCCTGTAAATTTATTTAGCTCGGTTTCATTTAGCGTAAACAAGATATCACAGTTTCCTTTCACTGCCGTCATCATTTCCGTTGTGGTTTCGATATCTAAAATACCAGATATAATGTGAATTTATTATCAGGAATTTTTAAATAATTACAGATTCATGATTTATATTATTTTTCGATTTTATTAACATTACTTTTAAATACAGATTCATGATTTGAGAATTTATTATCAGGAATTTTTAAATATATTTATGATTTTATTGGCATGAATTTTTAAATATATACAGATTTTTCTTCATCCCTCAAGACGTAAAAAATTCCTGGTTCCACCACGAGTAAACTAATCGTATCTGGGAGCCCTCCTATTGCTGGGCGCTGAGTTCTACCTCCTCCACGGGCGAACTGATCCTCTATGAAATCAGTACGACCACCCATACCTGCACGTTTCATTTGGGGTGGCCCTATGTCTAATTCTACCCCATTTGGTAATCGATGGCTAAACAAGCAAGTATTTCCAAACGGACATTTGGGTTTGCTTTTTCGGAAATACCTACATCGTATTTTCTTCATTTTTTCGTTTTTCTCATCTATATAACGATCTTTTTCCGCTTTCTGGTAATACACCTCAGATTGATAGACATAGGGAGACACAATACGGCATTCTGGACAGCCTCTGCGAATATTCAATTCAAAGTCTTTATTTTGATGCCATCTTTTTACGCATGGGAAGCAGAAACAATGGTTACAATTTGGCAATAGCCCAAAATTATTAGTGATCTCTTCCAAACATATTCCACACCTTTTATTCATAGTGAATTGAATAAGATTGCACCTATAGCCACAAAAATCTAATATTTGTAGTGTTTGCTGTCGTCACCCACTCACGACAATAAGTTAAAAGAATTTATTTCTTTTATTCAGTCTTGAGTTGAACCTGTAACAATCCAGACATGAATTTGGAAAGTTTACTTGATGACCAAGAAAGATTTAATATGAGTACAGTGCCAACTAGAACTATGCAACCGAAAGATTTAACTGGAAAGCTAAATCCCAAAAATGGATGTTACGTGGTACCAGACGTTTTAACAACTGTGATTACCTACAACGGGCGCACTTGCAAATTTGCGGCAGTACCAGAAATTTTAACAATTAATATTACCGATACCGAGGCCACTCTCAAAATTGGTGAAACAATTCTACATTTAACGGTGGAGAGTTACACGGTGCTTAAAAAATACTTGAAATTTGCATATGGTTTCCATAACGATCCTTCACATGGAAAGGATGAACCTGACACTGTATGGGATGATAGCCAGCTTTGTTCTGATGGTATTTCTTTGGATCTGTGTATGTGGTTGGATGATGGCGGCCTTACTATATATTGTACAAAAACAAAACAAAAAATAGCTTTAATTATTAAGGATGCTCTGAAAATGCATAATATACTATATGCTAATAAACTTATTTAAACAGTTGTCTAGTTTTAATATATCCTTTATTTTCACCTTAATTAAAATTCAGACGTTTGAAACAAATTTTTCCAAGTCTCAATATTATTACGCTCGGCCTTGAATCATCCGACAAAATCAGAGACTCGAAGGAGTTGCCGTTCTTGCGCAGGTAGGCGGTCGCTTACGAAAACTATAGACTCGAAGGAGTGGACGTTCTCGCGCATGCAGACGTTTGTAAAAGATTTTTTACAGACAACAACACACCATATCTTTCAGACGCTTGAAACATTAAAAAAATTCTAAGTTTCAAAGCTCGACGTCCGACGAAAGTTGCCGCGCCACGGACTTGCGCCTTTTTACAGCCAACTATATCCCCCCATCCAGCCCCCAAATATCTAACCGAACAACGCCCAAAAACACGCGTCTGCGCAACGGGCATGGACTATACCTTTTCAAATAAACATTTCTCGATTAACCGCATTAACGCAGCTCGGTAGACACCTGACTTTGTAATCAGGCAAGCCGCGTTCGATACCCGGCCAAGCTTTTTTTCTCTCTAACCACCACAACCAACAACAGATGGCGTGCACCCTGCTACCCACAATACAATGACTTTCAATTATTGACAACAGATGGCGCGCACCTCTGCAACACACGCAACCCACAATACAATGGCTTTCATTTATTAACAACAGATGGCGCGCACCTTTGCGACAGACCCAAATGTCTTTCGCGCACCCCTACGACCACCCCCAATGTCTTCTTCTTCTTATCCAAACAACAACTACCAACAGCTCGGCAGCAGCTCCCGGCGAGAACTCGATGACTGGTTACTTTTATGCCCACTTCCGGTCCAGAAACCGCTTTGTTTAACTACTTCTAAAAGTGTTTTTATTTCGTCCCAAGTTGACACATTTCTTCAATTACCAAGCTCGGCTGCACGGCCTCTTAGCTTGTTTTTAATGTGCAAAACTAAAAGAGTTATTTGATTTGAGGCAGCCATATTTTGTGTTGTTGAACAGTAACTGATGAAAGTATTTAAGAAAATTAGATTGTCGCCATATTCGGGAATTATAGCAAAAAATTGGGCAATTTCTACCGTACCTTGGCGTGTTTCAACCATATTTAGAAATATTGTCAACTGGTTTATATAAACAAATAGATCAAATTAAAAATGAAAATATAAAAATCAGTGTATGGCTAAATTTGTTATAGAAATAATAAACAGGTCAACACAAATGTAATAAAATGAGGGTAAAAGGTAAATGCAATGAAATAAATTAGATATATTTTCAGTATTAGAAACAATTAAAAAATATCAAATACAAAAGCACAGAAGGCCTCTAAGTGTTTAAGTATATGTTTCAAGAATTGTTTTAAAATATAAATGAAGGCGTATGAATATTAAATGATAGAACTGTATGTTCAAGATACATAAAAATTGTAACGATTAAATCAATAAAATAATAAAAATCAATAACGTGGTGATTGTAATAGTACATACGTTAATACTCCTGGCAATAGACTGTTCTGGAGAAACTGGGGACTCGTTAGCTGTAATGTTGCTTGTTCCGGGTTCTCGCTGCCACAGTTGTTGTCTGGGTCTGGAAGTTCTTGTCCACAAGGGTTTGGAAATCGACACAACTAGTGAGTGTACACGTGTTCTAGCTGTGTTGGACAATCCTAAATCACTTTTAAGTTAACAAAAAATTATTGTAATGTTTTTATTTTCACACTCGGGTTCAGTTCAGTTCTTGGATTTATTTAAAAACACAGTCCAACTCACTCTAATTTATTTCCACTACTTTCACAATTTATATTCACAGAAACTATTTACATCTTATGTTAACTATACAATACGACCGTCGAAAACTGAATGCCTCCTATCGCCAGCTGTTCATATTTATATATTTCTCTCTGACTTGTCTGGTAAGTCCACGAACCATCGGGAAACTCGTTCATGTTCTGGAAGCTTTAAGGGAATTCCCAGTAACGGCAGCGGTCGGCCTGTTGAGAGACAAACATTTCGGATTCCCAGAATTATCGGAATAATGTCCCTTCCACGAATTGGTTGAAGGCCGATTGCAACAAGCTGTCGGATGAATTCTCGTAACATTGCCCCCTCCTTAAGACCATTTCATCCCGGAATGTCCTAGAAACCTTCCTGGTGTGACGTTATTTGCAGGACTCTCCATTTCGACAACGGGAAGTTTGGTGGAAGTAACAGTCAACGGTCTTCGAATCTGGGCTGCGAATATTGAGACAGCATACTAAGATGTCGATGCCACTGAATCGAAAGATACTTTCTATCATACTTCTCATCACCCTCCAATTCAGTCCATCCAACCCGCAGGCTATCTTTGGGACCGCCAATTTCATCAGATTCTTCTCCATCATCACATTCCTCAATTCTACCAGAGTTTTCCAAAGATCGCTGTATGTTGGCTTGTCCTGCGAGAATGTTTTCGTTACCAAATAAAAGATCTCTCTGGTACCCACTGGTTGTTTATCTTCGAGATGAAGGACCTTCCCTACCACTGGATCTTGCTCCCGTAGCTTCTGGAACTGGTCGTACTTTTTAGCAAACACCTTGGCTATTCCTCTGGACATCCGGAGATTTCGAGCCACACAATGGGCCAGGGCATATTGTATGGGCACCTCAAACAGGTCTCGGGGTTCCTCTCTCGTTACGTCGTGCTGCACTTTCTGCCCATTAGAGTACAGTGCCATATACTGCTCGAAGGTCATCTCGTCATCGGGTGGTTGGATGCTGCGGACTTGGCCTTGGTCATCTTCGCTGTCATGACTTCCGGCATAAGGGGCTAACCTACTAAAATGTACGACCTTTGGTTTTCCCCGAGGTAGCTTCTTTATTCTATAGACAACATCGTTGATTTTCTTCACAGTTTGGTACGGCCCCTCCCAAGATCTCTGTAGCTTGGGCGAATATCCACGACGACGTTGCGGGTTATACAACCTAACAAGATCATCAACTTAGAATTCTCCACCCTCGGCTTTGATGTCGTAGGCTTCCTTCATTCCGGCACTGGCATTCTCGATATTTAACCGGACTCGTGGGTGTATGTCGTCCATCTTTCGACGTAACTGGCTGACATAGTCTTCACCTGCAGTCTCTTCTCCTGGGGGACATCCAAACTTCAAATCGCATGGTAGTCTTAATTCTCGTCCCATGATAATACTGGCCGGGGTCTGACCCGTGGACTCGTGCACAGACGAACGATATGCCATTAGAAACAAGTGCAGATACTGGTCCCAGTCTCTTTGGTGGTCAGAGACTAGCTTTGATAAATGGCGGTTAATGGTTCTATTCATCCGTTCTACCATTCCATCGGATGGCGGGTGTAATGCTGTCGTCCGTGTTTTATTGATGTTCAAGAGCTTTCAGACGTCTTGGAAAAAAGTAGACTCGAAATTTCTACCTTGGTCTGAGTGCAACTCCAAGGGAACACCAAAACGACTAACCCAGTCCTTGACAAGGACATCAGCAACGGTCAAGGCTTCTTGATTCGGCAAGGCATACGCTTCGGCCCATTTACTAAAATAGTCCATCACCACCACAATGTATTTATTTCCAGAGTCGGATTTAGGAAATGGACCGGCAATATCAATGGCTACTCTTTCGAATGGACTGCCCACGTTATATTGCTTCATGGGAGCTTTTGGTCGCCTCTGAGCCCCATTACTTGCTACACAAACCGTACATTTCCGGCACCACTCCTTAACATCTACTTGGCAGTTTACCCAATCGAAGCGTTCTCTCAACTTCCCCAGGGTTTTCGTTACTCCCAGATGTCCTCCAGTTGTACCATCATGTAGTTCTCGTAAAACCTCTGGTCTCCTATTTCTGGGAACTACAATCTGTTTTCTGTTTCCCTCCTCTGGAGTTTCCAGGACGCGCTTGGGAAGTCCTTTTTCCAGGATGAGGGAGTTTCACTGAGTCCAGTACGACTTTATGGTTTGTGAGTATCGGGAAATCTCTTGGCACGTAGGTTTGCGGTCTTCTTCCTTCCAGCGGATAACTTCTTTTAGTTCTGGATCTAATTTTTGGTCTTTCTGGATCTCCTCAGGTTGCCAGTGGTCATCGACAGCGGTAGTTCTACAGAGAACAGCTCCTTTTTCTTCGCTCGCTGACAATGTTTACAATCATCAGGGCATGGTCTCCTCGATAAGACATCAGCATTTTTATGGCTTGTTCCTGTGCGATGTTCAGTCTGAAAGTCGAATTCTTGCAACCGCTCAATCCACCTGGCCACTTGTTTTCGGAATTTTTAAACTGCAAGGGCCACTTCAGTGCTGCATGACCAGTCCTCAGGAGAAATCTTTTACCATAGAGGTACTTATAGAAATGTTCTACCCCCTTTACCACAGCCAAAAGTTCCCTGCGAGTAACGCAGTAATTCCGTTTAGGCTTGCTCAAGATTTTGCTGAAATAGCCGATGACTTTCTTCTGACCGTCTTGGATCTGCGAAAGCACCGCACGAATTCCGATATTGCTTGCGTCGGTATCCAAAATGAAGTTCCCACTGGCAAAGGATAACTCGTCAATGCTCTTTTCAATGTCTCGAATGATTGCTGACATTCCTTGTTCCACTGGTACTGCACCTTCCCCTCTATGAGTCTATTAAGTGGCTTGGCGATGTTGACAAATCTGGCTACGTACCGACGATAGTACGTGCATAACCCCAGGAAACTTCTTAACTGGTGGATATCTTTAGATATCGGCCATTCCTGGACAGCTTTGATTTTCTGTTTGTCCACAGCTACTCCCTGTGCGGAAACTACATGTCCAAGATATTGTCTCTTCTTGGAACAGCTGACACTTCTTCGGGCTTAACTTTAGTCCGGAACTTCGAAGTCGCCGAAATACCTCCTCCAGGTTCCTCACGTGGTCTTCAAACGATTTTCCAACCACGATAATGTCGTCAAGATACACCAGGCATGTTTTCCATGAAAACCCTTTTAACACTGTTTCCATCAATCTTTCAAACGTTGCTGGAGCATTACACAATCCAAACGGCATAACCGTGAATTGGTAAAGTCCTGAGCCAATGGTAAAAGCAGTCTTTTCGCGGTCTTCTTTGGCAAGTTCCACCTGCCAATAATCGCTCTTCAAGTCCAGGGTAGAAAACATCTTCGATCCAGCCAACGTATCTAGGGTATCGTCTATTCTTGGTAGGGGATAGCTATCTTTCTTCGTTGCGTGATTTAGTTGCCGATAGTCCACGCAAAATCGAGTGAAACCGTCTTTCTTTTTTACCAAGACAACTAGTGAAGCCCAAGAGCTATTGGGTGGTTCAATAACACCTTCTTCCTCCATTTCGTGGACTATCCTATCGGCTTCTTCTCTTTTGGCTAGGGGTAGTCTTCTCTCCGACTGTCGAATAGGCTGAGCGTCCTCGGTATTAATTTAAGTTTCACCAGATCCGGTCATCCTCTTTTGCCGTTCCCTACATCGAAGATATCCTGGTACTTTCTAACGATGTCCCTCAATTTTGCTTTCTGATTTGGTTTCAAATTCTTAGATGAATCGGTGATGAGTTTTTCCAGTTCCTCAGATAGTTTACCTGGTGTTATTTCTGCATCCTGTGTGCTTCTGACTACAGAGGAAACTGTAGAACAATGCCCCAAAGTTGTTCCTTTCTTTAGCACAACCGAGTAATGATTCAGGTTCATTACTCTTACTGGCACAATCTCCCTGGCACGAAACAGAGTCTTCCCCAGTGCGACTCCTCTGCCTACATTTCCGTCGTTAAGTTCGGGATCAAATATCATTACTGTTCCAGCTTTAGCTTTCCCATCTAAGCAAGCATCTATAATGATTTCAGCTCTTTCCGGAACATTGACATCCTCTGCTAAGATGGCTCGAAACACCATGTCATCTTTTCGTCTTCGATGTCTGCCACTAATGCCCGATGTAGGAAGATTGTGTTTCCCAAGGTCATTTCAACCTCTATTTCACCATGGACTTTCGCTGCTTCTCTTGTCGCTGTTCGCAGTTGCCATTTTGTTGGTTTTATCATTGTCTCTAAAACAATGTTGGGCCTTATTACTGTTTTCCTCGCACCAGTATCCAGCAGCATTGCAAATTGCTTCCTATTATTAAGGCCATCTACAAAGACACTGTTAACGTGTTGCGTAGCGAAGCAACAAATTGTAGCTGGGACTTGTTGGTTACAGGTCGACGATTGTCCCTTTATATTGACCTTCTTTTGTTTCCCCGTTGAGGAAGTCTGTAGTCCGTTGCTCTCCTTGCAACAACTCTGGACATGTCCTACCTTACGACACTTCCGACATCTCACTAGTCTTTTTTCGGTAAGGACTTCTTCTATTATCTTTCTTACAATGACTTCATAGTTTCCGCCATCTTCTGATTCTCCGTCCATGATTCGGACTCTGGCTTGAACTCTGCAGGTATTTTTCGCAGCCTCGAATTCTAGCGCTCGAGCAAGTGCATCTACTAATTAAGTCGGTCGAGCCTGGGGTCAATGCTTGTCTGGCTTCGTGGTCCCGAAGTCCATCCAAAAACGCTTGTACTGCTAACCTTTCTATCACATTTTCCGGTGTGGCTGGATAGGCAAGGCGAACCAGACGGGCAATATCAGCTTGATTCATTCGATTTTTGGTGGCGATTTTTCAGTTGGGAGTGATAAACGTGCTCCAAATGGGTTTATCCATACCGCACTTCTAAATGTTTGACTAGATGTTCGTAGTCTTCTTGCTCAGAGGCATTCAGGGTTTGCAAAATATCTGTAGCATCCCCTGTTAAGGCGAGAGTTAGTGCTATTGCCTTCTCCTCTGCCGACCATCTGTTTAACTTCGCTGCAGCCTCGAATTGGCGCCTGTAATTAGCCCACGACGATTTTCCATGAAATTGGGGGGGTTTCATTTTGTGTCTTGTCCCCTCGAGGCTAATTTTCGAATCCACTACTTCTGGACTGTTTCTGCCTTCGGTTTTTGAATGTGTTTCTCCCCTTTGCATTGTGACTACTCGCTCTTTTATTTGGCTAATCTCGCCCTCCATTACCTGTCTTAGCTCTTCTATCCGCGTTTTATTTTTGACTGACTCTTCGACTATTGTTTGCTTTAGCTCATCCATCTGAGCCTCAGTTTCTAATATTTTCTCTTCCAGAATTTCTGATTTTTTCTGTACCATGCTTTTCAAATTTTCTTCTAGGGATTTAGAATTTTCTGCAAATTTATGTTCTAAAGCCTCTTTCAAGTTTCTAGAATTTTTTAGTAATTTATCTTCTAGGGTTTTAGAATTTTCTGCTAGTTTGTCTTCTAACGAGTCTTTCAAGTTTTTAGAATTTTCTAGCAATTTATCTTCCATTTGTTTAAATAGCACAGACATGTCACCATTACCAGAAACTTCAAACGAGTATCGGGACCTTCATTTATTAGAGCATCTCGTTGAACTAATTCATTTTTCTTCCCACTAATTTCTAAATCCCTTTTTTCAAGTTCTTTCCAAATTCACGTTTTTAAACATTGTCTATTTATTTTTCACTTCAAAAGTTCCACAAATACACCTACACCTGTCACCACTGTAATGTTTTTATTTTCACACTCGGGTTCAGTTCAGTTCTTGGATTTATTTAAAAACACAGTCCATCTCACTCTAATTTATTTCCACTACTTTCACAATTTATATTCACAGAAACTATTTACATTTTATCTTAACTATGACCGTCGAAAACTGAATGCCTCCTAACGCCAGCTGTTCATATTTATAGGTATATTTCTCTCCGAATTGTCTGATAAGTCCACAACCATCAGGAAACTCTTTCAAGTTCTGGAAGCTTTAAGGGAATTCTCAGTAACTGCAGCGGTCGGCCTGTTGAGAGACAAACATTTCAGATTTTCAGATGAATTCTCGTAACATTATCTATTGAAATACAAAAATTAAAACTTTGAATAAAACATCAAATTGAAAATTAAGAGTGAACTAACTCAATGGTACAATTACACGTGTGATACTAACGATAAATGGCGACTGTAGGACCGCGTCGCTCTGATTTATAACATTAAGGAAGCTGACTAATCAAAAGAATGGTCAAATGACCACGTTTACATAATAAAGCAGGAAACTGGTCAGCGAAATATGATACTTTGTATCATACACGTGCATGATATTTACGCCTAACATATATATTGAACGAGATTAATTACTGCGGTTTCAGTAGAATGTTTTTCTCTAAAATCGTGCTGGTGAGGAGTTATAATTTTGTTTTTTGTTGAGAAAAATAGCTAGCTTGTTGAAAATAACTTTTCCGAAAACCTTCGAGAAACAGTTAAGTAAAGATACCGGTCTATAATTTTTGACTAAGAGGGGATCACCCTTTTTATAAACAGGTAAGATATTAGCTTCTTTCAATCGCGATGGGGAAGTGCCTTCATACACCGACATATTTATTAAATACACCAAACAGGTAATTAGTTTAGTTTTAATAAATTCATTGGTACCTCGTCAAGTCTTGTACATTGTTGATTACGTAACTTTTTTATGGCCGAGCTAACCTCCTGTAAACTTATGTCATAGTACCTAAAGTTTTTAAAATATTTTTTTGAAACTGTACACTCATTTCACATTACTGAAGTGAGAAGTTAATTTATTTTTTACAACTGTAGACAAATATTTACTAAAATTATTTGCTATATACGAGGGTGAATCAAATATGAACCGGACTTTTCTGTTTCTCGCCCTGTAGGTAATTCGAGTGGCGTGACGTGTCGATATATGTTAGGTAGGGATGTTAAGAAGAGGGGAGTTCGTCGGTTTGGTGTAGCATCATGTCAGGGCAAGAGATGCATACGTCTGTTGCGCAACGTGTTGTTATCAAATTTTTGGCGCGGGAGGGCGTTAGACCGTCTGAAATTTTGCGTCGACTATCTGTACAGTTCGGCAATGAAACACTTTTAAGCACCCAAGTGTACGACTGGCACAAAAAGTTTTCAGATGGCCGAGAGACAGTGGAAAATGAGCCTCATGCACGCCATCCCACGACAAGCATCAATTGAGGCGAATATCTACGCAATTCGTGAGCTGATTGAAGGTGACCGCCATCTTACAGTATTGGCAATTGCTGAACACGTTGGAATATCATACGGGAGTGCTCAATCAACCATTCCAGATGAGTTGGGTTACCGAAAAGTGTGTGCAAGATGGGTTCCTCGCCTTCTAAGGGAAGATCAGAAAGCAAACCGTCTTGCCGTATGTGAAAGGCTGTTAGCAAGATATCGAGCAGAGGGGAATGAGTTTTTGAGACATATTGTCACCTGTGATGAGACATGGGTGCATCATTATACCCCGGAGTCCAAACGTGCAAGCATGGAGTGGCGAAAACCTGGAGAGGCAGCACCGCGGAAAGCCAAGACCCGTCTTTCTGCAGGGAAAATTCTTGCAACGGTTTTTTGGGATTCGAAAGGCGTACTGCTGATCGATTTTCTGCACGAACGCCGTACAGTTAATGCTGAGTATTACTGCGAACTACTTCAACAAGTGAAACTTGCCTATCGGCAAAAGAGGCGGGATATGTCTATCCGAAGTGTGATTCTGTTGCATGACAACGCTCGGCCACATACAGCTGCATTGACTCAAGGAAAATTGAACAAAATGCATTGGGAAACCCTTGAACACCCGCCTTACAGTCCTGATTTGTCGCCATGTGACTACCACATGTTTGGGCCACTTAAAGACAATATCTTTGATGATGTTGTCATGAAAGTTATTGAGTTTATTTTGACAGAAGAAAGTGACTATTCGTTTGTGAGATTTGTCTAAAAGTTGAGCATTAGAAATTTTTGAATAATCCATTATTGACTGGGTTTTATATAGTTGAATAAATCGATTCAACTCAGTTGTCATTCTTTAAGTTATTCGGGTCGTCGGAGTTATGGTGACTAGTACTTGGATCGGGTTGTTCTGGAAAGAAAAGATTTATTGTCTTTAGGAGTTTGGGGTTGAGGAAATTTCTGATATATTCAACCTTTGAGAAGTTTGGGTTTACTCCTTCTTGGGTAATAAGATCACGAAAGTAAGCCACTTCCTTAAGGAGGAACTCATATTTGTTAAGTTGAATTTTAAGTTTGACTGTCTAAGACTTTTGTCAAACCAGGTATATGCTCATGCATGGTAGGTGAATAGACGATGATGTCATCCATGTACACGAGGCAACGTTCATTCTGGATATTCAAAAGAATGTTGTCCATGACCCTCTGAAAAGTAGAAGGTGCATTTAAAAAAAATGCCGTACGAACCAATTTGTAATGACGATTGTCACTAGAGAAACCAAGAATGTCCGATTCCTAAAGATATCCACCACCTAAGAAGTCTGCTGGGGTTATGCACGTACTATCGTCGGTATGTAGCAGGATTTGACAATATCGCCAAGCCACTCAATAGAGGAAGGTGAGGTACCAGTGGGACGAGGAATGCTCCTATTTTATACCGACGAAATGTCCAAGAGAGTCAGCTAGCCAGAATGGAATTACTGCGTTACTCGCAGGGAACTCTTGGCTATGATAAAGGGGGTGGAACATTTCTACAAGTACTTTTATGGTAAAAAACATTATATATATATATATATATATATATATATATATATATATATATATATATATATATATATATATATATATATATATATGTTATATCACACTTTCCAAATTTCTCTTTTTAAAAAAAGATTTTATTTATAGTTGCACAATTATTAACTTTTAATATAAAACTTGAAAATAACAATATAATACTTTATAACAATAAAAAGACAAAATGAGTGTTAAACTAAACTAGACTAATCTGTAAGTAATAATGAATGATGTTACAATGAAAAAGTATAATTTATAAACTAAGAACGCTGACTAAGGTGTCGCAGCGCTTGCAGTTCTCACGGATGTTCGTCTGCGGGTAACTGGAGACGACACGTGTTATGCTGACTCAGCTTGAGAACTGTTGCTAGGTTGTTTCATATAAGTCGATGGAATAACTTATATAACAACTCCCATCCATATAAAAAAGTTGATGCTACAGCATCGACTTTTAAGGGAGGTTCTGCAACTCAATATCCTCGACAGGACTAAGGAGGCTATGGAGTTTTACCCTGGGCTTGATGGTTGATGGACTTGGTGGTGGTGCTGGATCGGCAGAAGGGCTGATCGTTGGAGGCTTCTGGAATTTCTTCCTGATGATGCTCATGGAAAGGAGGGCAACCACAATTGCGGTTGTTGCCATTGTGATGATCGTAAACCAGGAGGTGTGTTTCTCCAAGAATGGTTGGTCTAGGAGCTTTTCCAATTCCCTGGAGTATTGCCTAAGCTTATGGTTAGCGATATTCAGGTCTCTGGCATCCAATTCCTGTAGTCTCATGGGTTTCAACTTTGGAAGTTGACTGATGGTTGGCAGGTTGTCGCAACAGTTGTAGGGGATGTTGACTGGGTGACTCTTAAGTGTGATGTTGTCAACGTTGTTGGTGGTCCTTCTGGCATGGACCCTGGTGTTACCGATGAAGGCATTGCAACTGGGTTGGATGGTCAGTAGAGAATTTGTCGATATGGATTGGGTAACGACATCTTCTCCCTTGCACTTGATGTTGATGGGCAACTGTCCGGAAATCGAGATTAACCAAAGGTTCAGGTCAATCTCTTGAATATTATACTCTTCGGCATATAATATTAAAGGCTTGCAAGTTGGAGGAAGGGCTGCTGGCTGTCTAAGAAGCTGTGCTTCGCAGAGGGCTTCTTTGTCTATGGTGTGTGGAATAACTTTGGAACAGATCTTATGTTCTTTAGATAATGGCTTACAGTCACTCAAGTCTTCGAAAGATGCGTACAATAGCGAATCGTCATCTCTCGCGATATATTTTAATTTTGTTGGAAGAATATGGTGAAATCCTGTTCGATAATCCAAAACTGGGATAGGATACAAGCGGTATAGTGTATAAGTTTCAGGATTGACTAAGGGGATTTTTAGTACAAAAACAATTTTAGTATTGATTTGAAAAGCTTCCAATTCTATTAGATCGATGTATCTAGCAACATTTGAACTATAGGTTGGAAGTGGTAAGTTATTTTCATGAAGTGACTGTGATATTTTCTGAAGGGAGTCGACCAAATCTACTGGGTTTATAATTGAGCTATGTAAGATTTTTAGACGGGCGAAAGAGACTGCAGTTAATACATCGTTGAGGGTATCTTCAATGTATACGTAACTTTCCATTAAGCTTTCACACAAATCCAAGACATTGAAAAGCAAGATCGTCTGTAATGAACACAATTGACTTCCTAATTGCTTCGATATTTTCCGAAAATATTCTCTCTTCGGACTGAAATTTTTGTATTGTGGTGTTAAGGTTCTTAATGACTGAAGTTGTTACTGATAATTGTCGTTTCATTAAGTTTTCAATTTGATGTTGGTCTTTAGTAATTTTGTTTATAGAGTCACTAAAGTATTCTCCGTCTGTTGCATCTAAGTTACCGGAAATAGATTTCCAAATCGATCCCAGTCCATTAATTAGTCCGCGTTTCTTTCTGTTGGTACTGTAAGTCTCAGTGTCAGCGAAAATTTCTGTATATTTGATGTTAACAGATTTTGATATTTGTTTCAGGAGGCTTACGTGAGTCTGTACTTTTGATTTGAAGATTTTAATGTTAGTTTTGTTGTCGTTAATAGTTTCTAAAAGTCTGTTCAGTATATTGTCGTTGTTAGAAATAGCGTCTCGAAAGGGGTTTAGATCTTTGTAAACAAGGAGTGTCCATTTCTCATTAGAAATTTTAAGGGTGCCTTCTTCATGGAAGAAAACTCCTATAGTATTGTTAACAGGCGTAATGGAGTACTGTTGAAGGTTCACGACTGAAAACAGTCCACAGAATCTGAAAAAAGGGATTTATTCAAAATAGGGTTTTAGTCTGTCAAAGTTAACTTTAGTTATTTGGTTTGTTTGTAAATTTATGACGGTGGCAGAGTTTTTGCGTATTGCGGTAATTTCGAAGGGGCCGTTGAATTTGTTTTCCGCTTTATTTTTAATTTGGGACTCTTTTACGTAGACTTTGTCGCCTACTTTGTAATCGGGTTGTTTAGTAGAAACGTGTTGGTCAAATCGCACTTTAGATTTTTCTTTCTGTCTTTCGGTTTTAGCACGGGCGAGTCTGTAGTAATAGTCCATTCTGTTATTTAGGTCTCTTACGTATTTCGAAATCAGTTTTTCCTGGTTGTAAAGGGTTTCTGGAGGCCTACTTGAAGTGTGCCCAAATATGAGTTCATAGGGCGTGAAACCGGTGGTTTTATTTTTCGTGTTATTATAACAGATGATGGCATAAGGGAGGACGTTAAATGGATGTTCGTTTGGATGTTCCGCTGTATTTGCCCTTATCATTTCTGCTAAGGTCGCGTGAAATCTTTCAATAGAACCGTTTGACTCGGGATGTTGAACGCTGGAGAATGTCAGTTTTATGTCGTATAGTTGGCATAGATCCCGCATTAAAGTGTTGTCAAATTCACGTCCATAGTCACAATGGATGCGAAGTGGAGTTCCGTAATGTTGAAAGAAAATCAGAAGGGTGTTTACGACAGTTGAAGCTGTTTTGTCGTTAATGGGGTAGGCTTGCGTAAATTTCGTGAGTTCGTCCCTAATAGTGAGTGCATGATTTCTAGATGGATATTCAAAGATGTCAATGTTAATACGTTCGAAAGGAGTCTTGGGTGTTTCCGTAATAACAAAAGGTGCACTTAAGTTTTTCCTACAGAACTTTACCTTTTGGCACGTTTCACAGGATTTGATAAATTGTTCTACAGTTTTAATTAAGCCGGTCCAATTGTATTTTTCCCTAATACGTCTGATGGTTTCGTTAATGCCACGATGGAGGTTGTTTTTACCAGAGTGATATTGTTGTATTATTATAGGAATTTCGTCTTCGGTAGGAGTTGTAACAATGTTTTGGCAGATTTTCAGTTTGATTTCTTTGTCGGAGAGAATGAAAGATAAAATTTCAAGAATGGGAAGTTCTATGTTATTTTCTATGCAGTATGTTTCGGAGTCGTTGAATTGGTCTTGGTTGGTATAAATAATTTTGAAAAGATGTGAGACGACAGTTTCAGGGTCATAGGGCAAAGGTACAACTAAGTATTTTCTATGCCTGACAGATTTACTGGCCATGATGTTAAGATTGTCATTACTGAAATTAGGGTCTTCTTCGAAAAAGTCATCAATAATTTTGTCGTGTAAGTCGTTAGTTTTGTTTTGCCAAAAGAATGTAACTATGCGTTTGTGGGACTTGTCTAGAAGTTGGGAATTGGATATTTCAATTTTAGAATAATCGATTATTGACTCAGTTTTGTAGAGTTGAACAAATCGATTAAACTCAGCGATAATTCTTTCGTCATGTTCGTCGTCATTGTCAGAGTTTTCAGGTTGTTCGGAGTCAGTTTCGTTGTTAGCGAAAATTTTGATTTTGGAAAGGAAATCAGCACATTGCTTGAAATGGTTGATTTTGATGCGAGAAAGAGCATCTGCGTTTTGGTTTACTTTGCCGGGCTTGTACTCAATCTTATAATTGTATTCCTCTAGCTTAAGGCGCCATCTGGCTAGACGACTGCCAGGATCTTTGATGGAAAAGAGCCAAGTAAGCGGACGGTGGTCACACAGGAGTGTAAACCTTCTCCCAAAAAGATATGGTCTGTAGTGCTTAACAGCCCAAACTATGGCCAACAATTCTCGTTCGATGGTGGAATATCGTGTCTCTGCAGCACAGAGGGTGCGAGAAGCGTATGAAACAGGGAGATCTTTTCCCACGGGGCCTTGAGAAAGAACCGCTCCAATAGCGAAAGCACTAGCATCAGTAGTGAGCAGGAAGGGTTCTTCAAAGTTTGGATATATCAGGATTGGGTCAGATACAAGGGCTTGCTTCAGTTCATTGAAGGAAGACTTGCAATCTGCGTCAAAGATGAACTTGACGTCTTTTTGGAGTAGTTTTGTCAGAGGTTTAGAGATCTTCGCAAAATTTGGTATGAAGCGTCTGTAATACCCAGCGAGACCAAGAAAAGATTTGATGTCTTTCGGAGTTTGGGGTTGAGGAAAGTTCTGAATACATTCAACCTTTGAAGGGTTTGGTTTTACACCTTCTTGTGTGATAAGATGGCCAAGATAAGCCACTTCTTTACGAAGAAATTCGCACTTATGAGGTTGAATTTTAAGGTTAGATTTCCGAAGTCGTTTAAAAACTTCTGTCAACCGGGAAATATGTTCATGGATGGTCGGAGAGTAGACGATGATATCATCCATGTAAACGAGACAACGTTCATTCTGTATACCGAGAAGAATATTGTCCATGACCCTCTGAAAAGTAGAAGGTGCATTTTTTAAACCAAATGGCATACGAACGAATTCGTAATGACCATTTTCGACAGAAAAGCCAGTCTTAGGAATATCTTCCTCTTGTATTTCCAACTGGTGGAACCCGGAAGCGAGATCCAGTGTCGAAAAATATTGACACTTTCCAAGTTGGTCGAGAAGATCAGAGATATTTGGCAGAGGATATTTATCGTCTACAGTCAATTCATTTAATTTCCTGTAATCGATAACAACTCGCCACTTTTGTTTACCAGAAGCATCGAGCTTCTTGGGGACGACCCATACAGGGGAGGACCAAGGGGATGAGGAGTGCCTAATGATACCTTGTTCAAGCATTTTTCCAATTTGGGTTTTCACTTCCTCTTTATGTACTTGAGGATATCTATAGGATTTAGTGAAAACGGGCTTTGCGTTGTTCGTATCAATCGAATGTTTAACCTCGTTAGTGAAAGTCAAGACGTCACCTTCAAGATAGAAAATGTCTTGAAATTCCAAACAAAGATCAGTGATTTGTTCGCGTTCTTCGTCGTTTAGATGTTCAGTTCTAATTTGTTGTCTAATAGTTGAGTTTCTGTCTATGTATTGGGAATCATGATAATCGTCTGTATTGAAATTCAGAAGAGAGTGAGTTTTGTCAAGTGGTTCCAGTTTTAAATCAGAAAAAGTTACTGTTTTGGGCATCGCGTTAGCGTTGATAATGGAAGTTAGAAATTCACCTTTTGAGTTAATGTGTACGAGTGCGTTTGGAAGTCGTACTCTGTCAATTTCTTGAGTTGGTAAGATGGCGTCGATGTTAGAAAGATCGCATTTAAGTTTAAAGATCTTTTCTGTGCGTGCCTCAATGGTTATTTTGTTTTGTGTAGGTGTTTGTGAAGTAATATTAGGCTTAACGTTGAGTGTGTCGGGTACATCAGTCAAGGGTTGATCGTTATCGGGAACTTTGTGTAAAGGGATGGTTTTAAAATTTGTTATTAGCTGTTTAGATTTTAAGTCAACTATGCATTCATAGTGTTCGAGAAAATCTAATCCTAGTATGCTGTCAAACTCAATGTCCAAATCGTATATAAAAACTTTATGTGGGTTACGTGGAGCGAATGGGATTAAAGTTGATTGTGAAATGGGAATTTTTTCGTGGGTAATACCTTGAATAGTTACCCTTTCAGGAGATCTTTGGGAGAAATTCTTTACGGTATTTTCTTTGAAGATAGAGATACCAGCTCCGGTATCAATAAGAAGTTTAAATTTAGAAGAAGCGTCAAGAATGTAGTAGAGATTTTTGGAGTTAACTGTAAGAAGTGGGCTTAAAGAAATAGTTGCTCCGGGAAGTTCAAGTCGGGGTTCAAGTCGTCGAGATTCAAGCTTTGAATCTGGGTTTCGACTTCGCACAAAGTTGTTGTCGAATCGGGAGGTTGGTCTAGGCTCGGAAGCGCTAGAAAATCCTGGTATTGATGACTATTAAAGGGCTCGATAGGAGTATCTTCGAACGTTTGTTCAACGATAGGATAATTTTGAAGATCATTCTCATAATCGTATGTGTTATCATCCGTATAATAATTGTAGTCTGAATAATTAGTGTAATCAACATTTTGGTGTTGATTGAAATGGTGTGTCCTTTCAGGACGGTTATTAGGATTGTTTTGTATTACCGATGGGCGATAATAGTTAGGGTTCATTTGAGACCTAAAAGGGGGTCTCTGAAAGTTTTGTGGACGAAACTGTTGTCCTTGTTGAACAGGGGGTGTGTTTGAGGGGAAATTTGGCCTTGTTGGTTGGTTGGGTCCAACAGGATTTGGCCTATGGTTTTGGTTGAATTGTTGAGAACCATTTTGATTTTTCAATCGGCAATTTGCGGCTATGTGGCCTAATCGACCACAATGAAGACACTTGGGAGGTTGTGTCGGCTTTCGTGTTTGAAAGTTAGGTTTGAGAGGAACAGATTTGTTCGTTTTCTGATCCTCGAAATAGGAAAGTTGAAGCTCTCTCCTAATCCGGGAGTGTGCCTCTAGAAGGTCTTTTGGGTTACTGGCACGAATTACCTGACCTAAACGGGGTTCTAATCCCGTAATAAGGGTATTCATCACCATTGTATCCACTAGAGTGGTCTGGGCGTCTTTTTGTTCTGGACTAAGCGCGGTTTTGTGGATACAGGAGTGCATTTTCGCACTCAAAACTTGGAGTCGATTATAAAATGTTAGTGGGGACTCATTTGAAAGTTGTTTCAGACGTTGTAGGTCATGAATCAGGGAAGAGAGATCACGAGAATCTCCAAAGTGTAGGGTCAAGAGTTGTTTAATTTCAAGGTATGATCCGGGATTCCTTGAATTAACTAACTGCGCCGCTTTCCCTTTTAGTTTGTTTTTGATATGTATCACTAACAAATACTTTTGGTCCGCCGTGGACATATTATATGCGCAATTACACGCATCTATAAAGGTTCCCAAGGAAATTTGGTCGCCTTCAAATTCGGGTATAACGGAAAATATTTCCGTTAACCGATATCTCTCGGTTTCGGTGTTAACCGGAGATGGTGATGCTTGTGCCATTTTTATATGTATCGATATAAAAGAATTGGAACAAGAGGATAAAGTGTATAAAATAGAATATTAAATGGTATAGAAAATTAATATACTGTAGAATACGTTAATTGGGATAAACGATTGTTTGGACGATAGAACAGTATTGTAACCAATTAAAATAGTAAACACAAATAAATCAGTTATTCAAAAAAATATCAATGAAATAAGTAAATCAAATATACCAATATCAATAAAAAGAAATCAAATAAATATATCAATAGAATAAAATAAATCAGTTAATGAAATAAATCAATATTTCATTTGAATCAAATATATCAAAATAAAATTGAAATTGATAAATATGTAAAATCAAATAATAAATCGATTGATCAAATCAAATAAATTATATCAAATATTAAAAATCAATGTTCAATTAAATGAATCAAATAAAATTAACTTAAAACGAATGACGATTCACCATTACTTACATCAACAGGAACATTGAAAGCGCCGTGTTCTACGTTTGATTGCAGTGAGGACTTCCTTCAGGTTCGTTGTTCCGTTGAGGGATAGGAATCCGCCGCTACCAGTTAGAGTACTCGTGTTCTAGTAACGTTAGACGGATCCTACTGACTGCGCCAATTTGTTATATCACACTTTCCAAATTTCTCTTTTTAAAAAAGATTTTATTTATAGTTGCACAATTATTAACTTTTAATATAAAACTTGAAAATAACAATATAATACTTTATAACAATAAAAAGACAAAATGAGTGTTAAACTAAACTAGACTAATCTGTAAGTAATAATGAATGATGTTACAATGAAAAAGTATAATTTATAAACTAAGAACGCTGACTAAGGTGTCGCAGCGCTTGCAGTTCTCACGGATGTTCGTCTGCGGGTAACTGGAGACGACACGTGTTATGCTGACTCAGCTTGAGAACTGTTGCTAGGTTGTTTCATATAAGTCGATGGAATAACTTATATAACATATATATATTTGTTTTTAAGTTTTCGCGGGTACTAAATGTTCTGGGTGGTTTCCGGGAATTCATCTGCGTAGTTGATAACTGATCCCTACCGGGATCGATGGTAACATGACGACGTTTCGGCAGAGTCACATCTGCCCTCTTCAGGTCGGTTCGCATAATTCTCGTAAACTTCTGCTTTCGCTTCTGGTTACTCGAATACTAAGATTTTCAGAAGCGCTCGCGCTGTTATATAGTCGCGGCTCGGCGCCTATTGGTTGGCACCGTGAACGGCTACGTGTGATTGGCCCTTGGCACTCAGTGGGCACGCCTCCCGCTTGCTGGTTTGTTATTTCTGGTTGAGTTGTTATTGGACGGGTCCGGGCCGGTACAGTGTTTAATAGAATTTTCCAACAATTCGATAAGTCCTAAATTTCATTGCGTGCGTTTAGACTGTGAGGCCTCTTCGCTATTTCACTTGCCTCTCTTACGAGTCTTGATTTCGGGTGTTCTATATTTGCAAGTACTCTGGTGTTCTCAAAGTCTATTCGGTGTGACATCGTGGTGGCGTGTTCCGCAATGGATGTTGTTTTTTCCTGTTTTCTTACAGCGTTCTGGTGTTCATCATGTCTAGCTTGAATTCTTCTATTAGTTTGCCCCACATAGGTTTTAGGACAGTCTGCACATGGAATCTCGTACACTCCCTGTTGTTCTAAAGGGATCCTCGTCTTCGGAGTCCTCAACACCGTGCTTATTTTTCTGTCTGTATTCAAAATAGTATCGATATTGTGTCTCCGTAGAATTCTTGCAATACTGTCCGTGGTCCCCTTGACATACGGTAAATAAGCCTTCGTTATTGGTGTCTCATGCTCCTCGTCTGTTTGTCTCAGTTTTGACTTTAGGGCTTTTTGTATATTTCGGTCTGTAAATCCGTTTTGTCTCAGAGCTGTTTTTAAACTGTCCATTTCCTGTTTGATGTTATCCTGGTCAGCTACTCTTTGTGATCTGGTTACTAAAGTCTTGACGACGGCTTGTAGTTGGACTGGGTGGTGATGAGAATTAGCATGAAGGTATCTGTTGGTGTGAGTTGGTTTCCTATATACTGTATGGCCAAAGGTTCCATCTTCCTTCCTATTTATGAGAACATTAAGGAATGGCAGTTGATTGTTGGCTTCAACCTCCATGGTAAATTTTATTTTGTGATGGATGCCATTAAGGTGGTCTAAAAAGGTATTGAGGTGTTCCCTCCTATGAGGCCAAATCACAAATGTATCATCCATATATCGCAACCATAAACTGGGTTTTGAGTCTGCCCCCTCTGCAAACGGTTGAAGTTGTTGGGCTAGGTATTTGGCTAGGTGTTGTGTTGGGGATCCAATTGAGCTTACTATTGGCCTCAAAGGTGCACCTTCTTTATGTACTTTTGGCAACCCATAGAATTTCGGACATCTTGATGACTTTTCACGCGGAATGAGTTGCAGTTGGAGATTTTTGTTGATCCTACTTGCTTGAATTTTGGTCTTGGTTGTTTTCTCCAGATAACTTGTTGGGTCAGTAGTAATTTGTTTATTCAAACAAAATTCAAACATTGCTACAAGATCCAGCATATAAACAAATTACTACTGACCCAACAACTTAACTTAACTTGTAAAGGAATTTTGTAAGAAGGGGGGGTCCTCGGATTTTAGTATGTTACTGAACCTATTGAAAAAACGTTATCCTGAGAGTTACAGCCCTCTATAGCCCTTAGGGCCCTAGATAGGGCCCGTCAAAGACACAAGAAAAAGCCGTTTTTACCCTATATTTGACAGGCTGTATCTTGGAGCCCAGTTAACCGATTTCAACTCACCAAATGTCATTTGTTTTGTAATTTTAAGTAGTTTTTTCAGTAAAAATTTCAAGTCTCTAGTTAATAACGCTGACTTTTGGGAGCATTTTAAGTACATTTCAAAAAAGTGTCATTTTAAAAAATTTGCCAAAAATCGAATTTTAGTCGGATTTTAGTTTTCTCGACGGCAGTTTTAAAAAACACCTTCAAAATGAGATGTATTGCGTTAAAATCCGTTCAGTAGATTCGGAGATACAGCAGATTGAAAATTGTCATTTTTGTAAATATCGCGTTTTTACGCATTTTCAAAGTGCTGGTACTTGGTCTGCTAAACTTTAAATTCTACAATCAATTTTTGGATGTATTTTTTTATAAAAATAATAACATCCTATTGGAGATTTTCTTGACCCGAGCCTCTATCTACCTCATTTAACCCTCTAAAAAATGAGTATTTTGCTGCTGAAGTAAGCCAATTTAATAAAAACTTACGGCTTATTTCTATCAACCAGAGGACCTGAAGACTTATATATATATATATATATATATATATATATATATATATATATATATATATACATATATACTACAGATTATAAAAGTACAGATTAAAACCTTTGATTTGAGGGTTCCTACAAACCTCTAGGTAGCCTAGAACTACAATTCATAATTCAAAGGCTTAACTAAAATCAAAGTATCAATTCTGTGAACGCTAATTTTGCCTAAACGACATCCACGAACGAGTCCGGTTAAATATCGAAAATGCCAGTGCCCGAATGAAGGAAGCATATGACAACAAAGTCGATAACGTCAAATACCAAGTTGATAATCTTCTTTGGTTGTATAACTCGCAACGTCGTCTCAAAAGCTACAACGATTTTGGGAGGAGCCTTACGAAATTGTAAAGAGGATCATGTTGGCAGTCATGACGGCGATACAGATCAAGCTGCAGCATCCAACCATCCGATGTAAACATTACCTTGGAACAGTTCATGGCACAGAACTCTGGTAGAGTTAGGAACTATGATGATGGAGACTGAATTGGAGGGTGGTGAGAAGTATGATAGAAAGTATCTTTCCATTCAGTGGCATCGACATCTTAGTATGCTGTATCAATATTCGCAGCTCCGATTCGAAGACAGTCGACAGTTACTTCCACCGAACGTCCCATTGTTGAAATGGAGAGTCCTGCAAATATGGCCATACCATGAATGATTCTGGGACATTCCAGGACGAAATAGTCTTAAGGAGGGGGCAATGTGACGGGAATTCATTCTATATTTCGTGGAATCGGCATTCATCCGATATTTCGTGGAATCCAAAAGGTTATTGTTCTGGCACCATCGAAGTTCCTCGAGTGTTTTAAAGCCGTCTAAAAAGAAATATGTAAATACGTGAAACCGAAGAAACGCTTCATTCAGTGTTCAGTTGCCATATAGTAAACAACAGGTTTTCAGGATAGATGTATATAGTTGCGTGAGTAAAAAATTAGTAGGAAATAAGTTATTTTAAGTTCGACTGAGTTTTAATAAATCGAAGAACCCAGAGAGTGAAAATAAAAACATTACAATACGACCTGCAGGGCTTAACGGCGTTATATATCGCCAACAGTTCATCGAAGGAAGAATTGCAATCTGCGTTGAAAATGAGTTGTTTGTTAAATTGGGTATAAAGCGTTTGTCTTACCCAGCGGGACCAAGGAAAGATTTGATGTTTTTAGGAGTTTGGAGTTGTGGAGAGTTCTGAATGCATTTAACCTTTGAAGGGTTTGGTTTTACCCCTTCTTGTGTGATAACATGACCAAGGCAAGCAACTTCTTTATGGAGAAATTGACACTTGCCAGGTTGAATTTTTAGGTTTAGAATAGACGATGTAACATCCCCCACACAGCATGAAATATTTCTAAAATATTTTTGCAATATTTCTGGTTTGATTTGAAACAGTTCAAAATATTTCTTGAAATATTTCACCAATATCGATATGTCCGCGACAAAACTCTATTTGAAATAATTCATGAAATATTCCTGTAATATTTTATGAAATCTTTGTGTCATATTTCATGATATATTTCAAAAGATCTTTTGTTGTAGATATAAAAATAGTGAAAATGTATTTTAGTGAACTATTTAAAAATATTTATATAATATTTCATGTTTGTTTTGAAGTATCATAAAATATTTCAGAAATCTTCGTATTTTCCCTACAAAAACATTTTGAAATATTTCATGGAATATTCTGTAATATTTCATGATATATTTCAAAAGATTTGTTTGTCGTGAGCATACGAATATTTCAGAAATATTAGAGTCAAATATTTTAAAATAGTGCTAAAATATTTGATGTCTAAAGTATCAAGACTAAAATTCTCCTGAAATATTGATGTAATATTTCTCGAAATGTTTTTCTAAGATTTCATGAAATATTTCAGTAGATGTTTTGTCGTGGACATAGGAATATTGCAGAAATATTTCAGTGAAATATTTCTTCAGATATTTCATGCTGTGTGGGTCCTGCAAACGAGACAGCGTTCATTCTGTATACCCAGAAGGATACTGTCTATGACTCTCTGAAAAATAGAAGGTGCAGTTTTCAACCAAAATGGCGTACGAACGAATTCGTTATGATCATTTTCAACAGAAAAGCCGGACTTAGAATTTCTTGGATTTCCAACTCCGGAACCCTGAGGCGAGATCTAGTGCCGAGAAATACTCTACAAGTTGTTCGAGAAGATCAGAGATATTGGGCAGAGGATATTTAACGTCTATAGTCAATCCGTTTAACTTCTTGTAGTCGATAAAAACTCGTCACTTTTGCTTACCAGAAGCGTCGAGCTTCTTGGGGATGACCCATATTGTTTCCCTACCGTGGACGTCGAGTTTACAATCTGTTGCCCTTTAGAAATTAAACAAATTGAGAACAAAATAAGTATAGGTTGTTCCTCGAAGTTTCCTTGGACTTCCATCGTCTTGAAGTGGTTGATCTCACAACGTTTCAATAGCTGAGTATCTGCTATCGTCATCAGGTGAATGATAGGAAATTCAGAGTATCGGTCGTATTTATATTGTTATATACTTCGTGGGTTCAATTAAAAATCATAAAACTAATATGCACTGTCACTTTTCATATAAGCTAGTCGTCGCGGTATCTCTGCTTGGCGATCGTGGTGTGCTTCTTTTATATCACCAGCGTAGAATTCTCCAGTAGAAATCAACATCGTTCCTTCCGCTGCCGAGCCTTTTCGAGAATCGTATTTTTTTATCTTGAAGCGTTTGTTGTCGTGCTGAAATGACACAGGGTCGGCTTTTGGTAAATTTCGTAACACAGCCCCCCCTTTAATTCTGATCGTCCCGATCAGAAACATCCCCTCCATGGTAGGGAGCGAGTCGATCTAAGTGAACCACCTTCAATTTAGCCTTGGGGTTTCGACGGATCCGGTAGACGACATCATTCAGCCTCTTGACCACTTCGTATGGACCATCCCAGGCGGGTGTAAGCTTTGGGGATTTACCCTTGCTCCGTTGGGGGTTGTACAGCCAGACTTTGTCCCTCTCCTGGAACCCGGCTGAATTGGCCTTGAGGTCGTATCGCGTCTTCATCCGGTCACTGGTGGCCAACATCTGCGTTCGGGCTAAGTCGTGTATTGCCAGCATGTTATGTCGGAGCTGGTCGGCATAATCGTCGATGTCTTGGGGAGGTTCTTCGGGGGAGCCAAATGCCAAGTCGCATGGTAATCGCAGCTCCTTTCCGAATAAGACCCTGGCTGGGGTCAGGCCTGTACTATTATGTACAGCAGAGCGATATGACAACAGGAATAGGGGAATATGCTCATCCCAATCACGCTGGTTATTGCTGACGACCTTGGATAGGTGTTGTTCCAAGGTCCGGTTGAATCTTTCCACCATTCCGTCTGACTGTGGGTGTAATGGTGTTGTTCTCGTTTTCCTGATCCCCAACATCGTGCAGACCTTCTGGAATACATTCGATTCGAAGTTACGCCCCTGGTCTGAATGTAATTCCATCGGGACGCCAAACCTGCTGAATAGTTGTTCTACTAGCACCGTCGCTACCGTGGTTGCCTCTTGGTTGGGTATCGCATATGCCTCAGGCCATTTGCTGAAGTAATCCATTGCGACCAGAATGTATTTGTTCCCCCTCTCAGACTCGGGAAACGGACCGGCGACATCGATGGCAATTCTCTCAAATGGGACGCCCACATTGTACTGCTGCATTCTGCCCTTGGTCCGGGTCTTCGGGCCCTTACTGGCGGCACATGTGGCACATTTGCGACACCAAGCTCTGACGTCTTCGAAGTAATTCACCCAGTAGTACCGCTGGCGAACTTTGTCTAGGGTTTTATTCATGCCCAGGTGGCCTCCGGTAATTCCATCATGTACTTCGGTCAGGATGGCTGGTACCTTTTTCTTCGGAACTACCAGTTGGGACTTGGTTTCTCGTCCATCAGCGCTTTCCCAAACTCGCTTGAGCATTCCATTGTCTACTCGTAGAGAGTCCCACTGAGCCCATAACGATTTCAGCACGCCGGAGTATCTAGCTACCTCGTCCCACCGTGGCCTGGGTGCCCCTCTCATTTTGAGTGACAAGATTGGTTCGATGTCTGGATCAGCCATTTGGTCCTGAATGCACTGTTCCGTTGTCCAGTCTTCATTGGCCTGCACTCGAATCTGCCTGATGGAGATACCCTCTCGCTGTTCCGTCTTCAGACAATGCTTGCATTCCGCTCTACAGGGTCTTCTGGATAGGGCATCGGCATTATTGTGCAACCGGCCGGCACGGTGTTCCACCTTGAAGTCGTATTGCTGTAATTTCTCCATCCATCTGGCCAGTTGTCCTTCCGGTGTCTTCATGTCCAGCAGCCATTTGAGTGCGGCATGATCTGTTCGGATTAAGAAATGGCGACCATACAGGTATTTATGGAAATGGTCCACAGCCCTTATTATTGCAAGAAGTTCTTTTCTGGTGACGCAATAATTTCTTTCTGGCTTCGAGAATCCACGGCTGTAGTACTCGATCACCCTCTCTTCACCATCTTGCACCTGGGATAGGACGGCCCCCAACCCTGTGTTGCTGGCGTCTGTGTCTAAGATGAACTTGCCGGACTGTGTAGGAAAGGCTAGGATTGGGCTGGAACATAGTGCTGCCTTCAGTCGCCTGAATGATGTTTCGCAATCCTGATTCCAATGGAAGGTCTCTTTATCAGTGGTCTGCCGATGTAGAGGGGCGGCGATGGTGGCAAATCCCTCAACAAAACGCCGGTAGTATGAACAGAGGCCCAAGAAGCTTCGGAGTTCATGTTTGTCTCTTGGAACTGGCCAATCACGGATGGCTTCTATCTTGTCTTCGTTGGTGCGGATTCCTGACTCGGACACTACGTGGCCCAAAAACTCTACTTCTTTTTGAAACAAGGAACACTTCTTCGGATTGAGTCTCAGGTTGGCGTTATTAATTCTGGAGAATACTTCGCCCAGGTTCTTCAGATGGTCGTCGAATGTCTGGCCCATGACTAGAATGTCGTCGAGGTATACTAAGCACGTCCTCCATGTTAGCCCGCTCAGTACATACTCCATTAGTCTCTCAAATGTAGCGGGTGCATTACATAACCCAAAGGGCATGACCGTGAACTGAAACAGCCCTTTACTGGTGGAGAACGCTGTCTTTTCTCTGTCGTTTGCGTGTAGACCAACCTGCCAATATCCACTTTTTAGGTCTAGTGTGGAAAACCAACGGGAGCCTGCTAGTGTGGTCAAAGTGTCATCGATTCGGGGTAGTGGATAGCTGTCTTTCTTCGTGACATCATTCAGCTTTCTGTAATCCACGCAAAATCGGGTGGTTCCATCCTTCTTTTTAACTAGCACGACGGGAGCAGACCATGGACTGATGGATGGCTCAATAACTCCATTTTGTAACATGGACTCGATGTTTTCCTCGACTGCCTGTTGTTGCCCCAATGGTAGTCGTCTAGGTGGTATTCTGATGGGTTGAGCCTTTCCGGTATTTATTCGATGCTGGATGATGTTGGTGCGACCGGTAGTTCCATTTTTACTGTTAAAAATTTGCCAGTGTTTTGTGATAAATTGCTTGGCTTTCTTCTGGTTCTCTGTTGTCAAGTGTGTCAAGTGGTCAGCAAACTGTTGTAGGAACTCTTTATCGGGCCCTGTCTCATTCACCGACGTCTGGTACTCTTCTTCGCAATTGATGATGGTCTCTACTGGCTCGAAACAAGCTATCTCTTGACCATTGGCAATTCTAATGTCGTTGTTGGACAAATTCAGGACTCTGATTGGTATATCTCGTCCGGTTTTAACTATAGCCCGTCCAACCAAGTAGTCATGAGCTGAGTGTACGGGCTCCACCATTCCAACGCAGCTCCCAGGATTGCTGTCTAGCTGCCCATGAATAATCTGTTCCGTTCGACCGGGAATTCTAGCTGAAGACTTTGCCACAATTTTTATGGGCGTGACTGATGTGTTGACGGGCCGTGTCAATACAAATTCCTCATTCAGGAACCGAAGAACATCATATCTCGGGTCGAACATAAATCCATGCTGGCTAATTAGGTCCATTCCCAGTATAAAATCGTCCTCAATATTCGCTACCAGGACCCTATGCCGGATCATGTTGTCCCCTATCTGTAGCACGACATCTGCCTCACCCTGTATTGACATGGACTCGCCGGTGACTGTTCTGAGCTGGATGTTATTGGTAACTGGCCGAATTTCTGATGCTCTTAAGACCCTGGACTTGGCAATGGACACAGCGGCGCCGGTATCGACGGTGAAGGTAACTGCTCGCCCGTTGATGGTGCCTCTGATGACTAGGCTGCCGCTATCTCGGCAAAATCCCCGGATGGATAACGTTTTGGGGGCTGGTGGAGGGACAGTCAGCATTCGCCCCCCTATGCTGACTGACTGACGGTCCCTGGACATGTGGCTGTTCTGTTGGTTACCCCTGGTCGGTGATCGTTCAGGTGGCCTCACTCGACAATTACGTTGGAAGTGCCCTGTCCGTCCGCAGCGGTAACATGCCCCTCTCGTGCCAATTCTTTGTGACCGCTCTAATAATTTGTTCAGACCAGCCAGCAGCGCTTGAAATTGTGACTCTGACTCTTCCTGGTTGAAGGAAACTGCTCGGACCCTTGGCTTGGACATGTTCATGACGGCCTCTACTTCCAAAGCCCGAAGTAGAGCTTCATTACTCTTCTTGACGCCACTCAGTCTTAAATTTCTTTGTACTTCCACATCTCTGATGCCGATTATGAAACTCTGTGTGGCCAACTGGTCTTTCGTTTCCTCTGGCAGGTCTGGGTAGGACAAGTGAACTAACCGTCTAATTTCTGCTTCGAATTCTTGGAGGCTTTCACCGGATTTTTGGGTTTTTCCACTGAGTTGGACTTGGTATACCTGGCTCAAGGATTGATTGTCGTAGCGTTTGTCTAGGATGGCGATGATCTTGTCGAAATTACCTTGTTCATCGACTGGAATGCTTTGGAGGAGTTCTAGGGCCGGACCTCTTAACGAAATTACCAGAGAAGTAGATTTTTCTTGATTATCCCATCCATTAGCTGTAGCCAAAGCCTCAAATTGCCGTTTATACATAGGCCAAGATGAACTGCCATCAAATGTGGGTGGTTTACTAATGGAACCTCTGGTACTCACGGTGTTCTGGTATTTTCCTCGCTGTAAGTCCTGTTGCATTTTTTTAATTTCTGTTTCTACCTTGTCTTGGATGGCACTGATTTGGTCTTGAACTGTGTTTTGAATTGAACTGATTTCAACTTTTACCTGGCTTTGGATGGAATCGAGGTCATCTACTTTTGTTTCAAGAGTGTCTACGGTATTTTTTATGGTCTTAATGTCATCATTTATCTCTTTTATATCAGACTCAACTATTTGCATTCTTTCATTAACTGTTTCATTAACTTGTCTTACTATTTGCATTAGTTGTTCAAATTGCATTTGTCTTTTTTCTTCAGTTATTTTAAATTCATTTTGTCGTTTTTCTTCTAATAATTTAAATTCATTTTGTCGTTTTAATTCAGTTTGATCTTGTTTTTCTACAAATTTCGAGAATAATCCTTCCATTAAATTTTGTTGTTCATTTTTCATCGTGGAAACAAGATTTTCTAATTCTATTTTACGTTTTTCATCGATATTAGTGACAAGATTTCCTAACTCAATTTTAAGTTTGTCATCAAAAGATTTCACTAACCTTTGTTGAATTTCTTCTTGATGTTGTTTCTCCTTCTTGTCACGTTTTTCTAGAATCTGTGCAATTTTTTCGTCTATCTTTTCCATACTACGAGTTTCCATAAATCAATTTAGGATGTTAACTGCACTAATCCTTCACTTCTAACACCAAATGTTATATACTTCGTGGGTTCAATTAAAAATCATAAAACTAATATGCACTGTCACTTTTCATATAAGCTAGTCGTCGCGGTATCTCTGCTTGGCGATCGTGGTGTGCTTCTTTTATATCACCAGCGTAGAATTCTCCAGTAGAAATCAACATCGTTCCTTCCGCTGCCGAGCCTTTTCGAGAATCGTATTTTTTTATCTTGAAGCGTTTGTTGTCGTGCTGAAATGACACAGGGTCGGCTTTGGGTAAATTTCGTAACAATATTATACCCTTAACCGGTCATGTGTCGCCGGTCATGGTCATTGGGTCTTATCTGGTCGAATCAGCGTCGTCGTAGCTAGAGGTTGGTTGCCGGTGATGCGTAGCGGCAAAGGCTGAAGAAGAGCTCTCCAAATATTTTTAACTTGGACGCTGGGCTCGCTAATTACATTTTCGTTCGAGACTATATATGCTGCCTCTATGAATTTTCTTTTGTACCAATGCTCTTCCTTGTGAATTGCTCTAGCCTGGTCCCAGTTGATATTATGGTGTTCGGTTCATGCGTGATTCGCTAGCCCAGACTTCGTTACCTCTGCCCTTTGAGTAGCTGTGCGGTGTTCCTTAATCCTGGTGTCCAGCGGTCGCTTTGTCTCTCAAGGTGTCGTTGCTTTTGAAGATCATTCTGATCCCATAGCTGTGTGCAAGTTTCTCCGACAAGTCTTTAGTATACGGTAATAGTAGAGTTGCTACCGTGGTGTCCTCTTCCTGTCTAGGTGGTTTGTCCAGCTCTTCAAACGCCTTGGTAATGATCGCTTCCGGATATCCGTTCGCCAAAAGGTCTTCACTAAGTTTCACTTGTTCTTCTTTGAGGGCTTCTGGTGTGCTGCAGATATATTTGGCTCTATGGATTAGTGTTTTGATGATGCCAGTTTTCGTTGCTGATGGGTGGTTGGAATTGTAGTGAAGGTATAATCCTGTATGCGTAGCCTTCCTGTATACTGTTGTTTGGATTCCGGTCCTAGTCCTTTGACACTTTACATCAAGGAATGGTAGGCACCCACTCTCTTCCATCTCCATGGTGAATCTAATGCATGGTTGGGATTGGTTCAAGTGCTCCAGGAATACCTGTAGTTCTGTCTCTCCATGTTGCCAAATAATAAAGGTGTCATCGACATACCTCAACCATAGGTTAGGCTGCTTCTTGAAACTCCTCAGTGCATGTTCTTCGAACCATTCCATGTAGATGTTGGCAATGGTTGGTGATAACGGGGAACCCATAGGCAATCCATCTTCTTGCACGAAGAACCGGTCCTTCTCCTGAAAGTAGGCAGTTCTTGAGGCAACATCCAAGCAAGTCCATGATTGAGTCTATTGGCAGCTCCGTCCTCTCCATCAGGGTTTCGTCTTCAGTAAGTTTCTTTCTCACTATGTTGAGAGATTCGTCTAATGGTACGTTCGTGAAAAGGTTTTCAACGTCGAAACTTACTAAGCGATGTTCTGGCCCAAGTTCCATGGATCCGATGATTTGGACAAAGTGCTTTGAGTCCTTGACGTGCGATGATGTTTTGCCCTCCAAAGGTTGGATGAATGGTAGAAGGAATTTCGATAGTGCTGCTGTTGTTGAGTTGCGCGAACTTGTAATCGGTCTGAGAGGCACTCCAGCCTTGTGTATCTTGGGTAGTCCATAAAGATGTAGTGGTTTGCTGTGGTGTGGCGTCAATTTTCTCCTTGTCTCGGGTAGAATGTATTCAGCGTGATCTCTGAGAGTGTTGTAAGTTTTCCGTTCTATTTTGGATGTTGGAGCCGTAGGCAGTGGCTTGTATTTTCCCTTCGACAGTATTTCGTCGATTTTTTTGTTGTATTCCGTTCTGTCCATCAGGATGGTGGCATTTCTTTGTCTGCTGGTAGAATGAGGATAGATTTGTCGTCCTTTAGTGTTTTTATGATTCTCCTTTCGAATTCGTTGATGTTTTGTTTGATGTGTTGTGTTTTCTCAATTGCGGTTCTGACTTTCCATCGGAATTCCTCCAGGTGCGGTGTCTCCTTGCTGCCTATTGCTGACTCCACGGAACTGATGATATCTAGTACTGGCATCTCTTTTTTTTTGGAGCTACAGCGTAGTTTAGCCCCTTAGAAAGCAATGTTTTCTCGACTGCTGTGAGAACTCTGGATGACAAGTTCACCACTGTTTTCCTTTTGGTCTTATCCTTCGGCAACTGCTTCCTGGTAAGTTTGTTAAGTTTCTCAGTGTGCACCTTTTGGCCGATTCTTCTGATGTTGTCACAGTGTTTTTGAATCGAAACAAAAATCGGCATTTAGTGAGGTCAGAAATCAACCATCATCGTGGGAAGAAATCTCAACTCCTGCAGGACGCAGAAGAAAGGTTTTCAAGAAATCAGAAGATGCATACCCGAGGAGGACCACATGCGATCGCCCCCACCGAGAGCCTCAAAGTTAGTAAATTTAATATTAAAACGAGGTAATCTTAACTCCAAGCGCTTAGGAAAAGGTAACTTCTATGGGTTTAAAGCCCACAAATGCTATTTTTAATGTAGTAGCCCAAGAAATGTGGGTTTCAAATTATGCCCCCACTGAAGCATGAAATCCCCCCCCCCTCTGAGACAGAAATCGCCCCCCTGGAAGCACGTGTCTGGATCCGCCCCTGCGTGGCGCAACCCATCGCGTAACAGGGCTAATGAGGAAGATTCACGGAGCGTTAACCGCATGCTAGCGCCTCTGCATATAAGGGTAGAATGGCCCCCACATATACAAATAGGCCTTTTCATATTCGAAAAAAAAAATTATGCGCATGAGTCAACGTCTGTAAATTTTTTCGTGCACTGTTTGTTTACCTTACTTACCTATAACGTGAATACAATATTTTCAATGTAATTTACAAATTTAGTATTCGTAGTAAAGTTTTAATAGTTATAAACTTAAAGTGAACTATAATAACTATAATAAAGAATGGAGCAAAAAGCATAAATGTCATGGAATATGTGGGAGCCATATATTTACAGTAAATCATTTTTGGAGAATTTATTTGACTTTATCAGTTTTCCAAAGCCTTGTATCCAATTTCGTCGTTTATTAGATCAACGAAAAGAATAAACAGTTCAAAGTTTATCTAAAATGTGCTAAATTTGATTTATGAGTTAGAGATGTGAACTAACTAATTGTCGATTACTTTATGTAAATAAAGATACACATGTGTATGTGTTTTTAAGACAATAACTTGCTAAAAGATATAACATTAAATACTTTTACTGTTTACTTTTTCAAATTCAGTTGTACATAATGTACGGTGACCAGGCATAAGGATGCAAATCGTGTTTAAATAAATCTTTGTATACTGAATTTTACATTTTATTTGTATCAACTGTACAGCCTTCAGTAATGTTACTTACAATTTTTGTACAGATTTCGTGAGAATCTTATAAATTAACTTTCATATATCATATATCTGCCAGTCGAAAGATGAATAGCCAACATAATTTAGATCACAAATTGTAGTAAAAAAGACAACGACTGATAAAACCATAGTAATAACAAATTAATTGAAATTGTATTTCGTTTTACTAATATTTATTTTATTAATTATCAGTATATTAATTACTTTAAATCTAATATGAGTATCATTATTGTCGTAACATGTCAAATAGATCAGCCATATTTTCGCCTTGTGGACGAAAATATCACTTTAAGTACCATAATAATTTAATGCAGTTAATTGCTTTCATTGAAAGATGTACAAACAAAGCTCTACTAATTAATATTTCAGTTAACTTTATTGATAATATAAGGGTATTAAAACTAGTTTCCCATGCATATTTGTGAAAACTGCACGAAACTCTCATATTCCCGCCATTTTAACATGCCAAACGCGCCTGCGCATTACAAAGGGTAAAATGATCCGGTGATCAATCTGAAGTGTCCTGAGTTGGCATCTTAAATTCTTGTGTCAACGGTGTGCAGTTGGTATTTGAAAATAAAAGACACAGAATAATGAGTTGGCACAATTGTTGATTGAACTTTTCGTGTCAGTTCGTGTTGACATAAGTCATAACACAACCCATAAATTATTCAGAGTGGATACTTTGTGACATAACCTCAAACATTGCAGAAAATGCAAACAATGAAATGACTCAGTCTCTTAAGAAGTTAATTAAAGGAAATTAAGTTTTATTATGTAAAAAATGCAGAGTATAAACTTGGTTCAACATATTGACTTTGATACCAGAAAACATCTAGGAATGCCAATAATGAACAACTAACAATAATCGACTATAAAGAAAAAATTAGTTCTGTTTGAGTAAGAAGTTTACATCAGCTAGTAATCAGCATAATGGGAACGAACATAGACTCTTATAGAAGCGCACGTCTTATGGAGAGAATGTCCTTTGTATACTAAGTTTGTATACATCAAGGTATGTTACCCACTCGCTAGAGGCGCTGGTATTTCAGTTAATGTGTGACGTATACATATTATTGAAATATCACATAGTTGAAGTGGTAGCCGTGCGCTTAAAGCGTCCGGCAACTAATCCTATGTTCCCGGGTTCAAGACCCGAGAACAGATAATTTGTCTTGGTTTTTAAGTATATGTCATTATTAATTAATTTGATGTATCAATTTTATGTACCATTTTCATTATTTGCATTAACACATTCCGTTAATATTGACAAAAAGATCATATGAAATATTTAATATTTGCAAGTTGGTAGTCTTTTAATGCGTGCGCAAAAATCGCGACAAACCATTAGTTTTTAATGACAGTTAACAACTGCATATCATTACAGTTTATATATTGTAAAATCTTAAAATAAAGATTTAATATTTATATTTACTTCAAGTGTAGATATTGAATAAGTTTGTTCATCTAAATTCTTGGTTTCCATCGAGTAGTATAAGTTTACATAGTACATTATTAATGATTAGGTAATCATGAAATTAATTTCAAATTTCATTAAAATATTACAATTTTTTGTAAACTTATATTAGCCAAAGTGAATACCTTTTTTTTCAAAACATATTTTTTAATTTATAAAATAATTGGTTTTACGCAAATGTTTTATATAATATTTAGTATTTTGAAATTGCTATAACCTCACAGACACATAACATTTATAAAAAAACAATAAATATTACATATACATTCAACGGTAGCAACAATTCAATATTTTTAAGTTCTTATTTTATGTGATTTTTAAATGAGCTTTATTCATTTATGCGAATTGAAAAATGAAAATAATACATAAAATTAATTAATACTTAAAAAAACATTTTGCGGAATCGAACCCGCCAGCCTCAATTAAAAATCCCTGCGCCTTACGCTTTCGACCAAATTCAATACAATTATATTATGCAATAAAACATTTAAAAAAAATATATAACCGACTTCTACCTATAACTAAAAAGCTAAAAATAATTATAAGAAAATACAACTCTAGCAAATAAATAACACATTCAATGTTGTAAGGTACCTACCCAGGAAGTTAAACGTGTAAACATTAAAAGGTGCTCATTCTGTACAAATTAATTACCTATCAATCTAGTATATTTTTGAAGTCGGTGCCAAGCAAATCTAAAATCCTTCATTGCGTACTTATCTACTAATTCATCAAACTTGATTGTTGCTTGGCACCGACTTCAAAAATATACTAGATTGGTAGGTAATTAATTTGTACAAAATGAGCACATTTTAATGTTTACATTTTTTACTTCCTGTGTAGGTAGCTTACAACATTAAATGTGTTATTTATTTGCTAGAGTTGTATTTTCTTATAATTATTTTTAGCTTTTTAGTTATAGGTAGAAGTCGGTTATATATTTTTTTAAAATGTTTTATTTTCAACTTTTTAGTTTTTTTTTAATTCAGATAGTTTTCATTTTTTATCTTTTATTTTGTATGTTTAACCTTAATAGACAGAACCAGGTAACTTCGAAAGCCTCAACATTACACAATGATACTTTATCATTTAAATTGACAGGTAAATCATTACGAACAAAATGTACTAGTACGCGTTGACTTAATAAGCCCAAAATATATTTATGCCCTATGGACTACGCCATGTAACCTTTTTTCAACTTTTTTTGACAACCCTGTATAACTAGATAATTCCACTCCAACCTATATACCAACCAGCCTGTACATACGTTTGCCCACAGACAAGCATAAATTTGTTAGCTGCCTTCTGTAAACTATAGGACGGAGTAGAATCCATCCTATATTTACGGAGTCAAATCCATCCTATGTTTTAACCATAGTGTAGCATTTAGCGCCATTTTTGCATATGTATTTAAGTGGACTGTAATTTATAAAAGGTGTTGATCCAAATTATAATATTTTGGAGAAGTTAAAACTTTATAGTGCATAGAATGTTTCCCAGTGTATAAATATGTAACGGTACAATTTACAATTATTAAGATAAATTAGGCAGACTTACCAGAAAGGTAAAAGGGTGTATGTAAATACTATATGTAGATCCAGTATGTAGTTCCGTCCATAAAATGTGCACATATGTCACGGACCCTAAATATTATATTTCGCACTGTTCGGCATGAGAGACGATGCGAAAGTCTCGTTGACCCATTCAACGAGGAAGTATGTGGTTATTTTCCAACATATAGTACAGGAAGAAATGAAAATAATAGGAATTTAAGGATATCAAACCTAATTCCAGCAAATAAATAAATAATACATTCAGTCTAATGCACTTGAATATCCAATTTATATAACCGCAAAAAACTAAATAAATTGTTAAGTAGTAAAAGAATTTCTTAGCAATTGCAATGCGAACATTCATGGGAAAATATCCTATTTTTCAAGCACCTAATTATTGTTCCAAAAAATCTACATTTATGATTGCTTTGTATCATTTGTTCAGTTATTTAATTTTGTTATAAGATATAAACCTATTCTTTAAGCATTTCATCTTTATGAGGACCCTTAAAAAAGCTATAATTTCAAACCCTTCTTGAAACTAACCATCAAGCATTTATTACCTTCAATAACCGTTCTTTGAACCCAAGAAAGTTTATTAGTATCTCTAAGTACCCAAACGCGGCAAAACGGAAGATTGGGCAGGATTTTATGACATTTTTTGCAGCCTAATCCACGAAGATGAAAATATTCCTAACATTCGGAAATTTCATTATCTGAAATCATCGTTGACTGGAGATGCAGCTAATTCTAGAAGGATTACCTACTACCGAGTCAAATTATGAAGTAGCCATATCACGATTGAAAACCAATTTTGAACACACCAGGAAAATCATGCGTAACCACTGGAATAAGTTGAAGGAATATCCGAAATTGTCCAGGGATGCTCCTTCAGAATTAAGCAAGTTTCTGGATGCTGTCCACTTGCATCTATCAGCGTTACAAAATTTAGGTGCTCCCGTTCAACATTGGGACATTCCTATAATTGAACTTATTTTATCCAAAATCAATCAGAATACAGCATGGCATTGGGAATTGACATTGACTGACAATTTCAAGCCACCATACAAGCATCTCATTGACTTTTTAGAGAAACGTTCTAATTGTTCTGATTTCAACTATAAATTAGAGTCAAATAGAGTACATAAACTGAACAATCCGCATCAGAATGGTTTCAACAGACCGCAATAACCAGTTCAAGCTTTCGCTACAGCGATACCGTCAGCGTCAGTATCTGCAACTAAACACCCTTCTTCATGTCTAATCTGCTCTAAATCGCATCCAATTTATCGCTGTGAACAGTTTATTGCCTATACAGTCGACGACAGACGAAAATTTGCCCTGAAGAAATCTTTATGTTTTAACTGCCTGGGTGCAAACCACAGACAGCAAATTTGTCGCTCAAGGTTGACATGCCGAGAATGTAACAATAGACACCATTCGCTGCTACATCATGATAGAAATCATAGTAGTCAATCCAGTATTGAAAATGCCGAACATGGCAGTCCCAACCAACCATCGACTTCAGCAGGAATAGCATCAACAGGAAAGGCTACCACTTCACCATCCAGTGCCATCTCGTTTGTAGTGAACGCAACCATGAGAACGTTAATGGTAACTGCTGTAGTAAATGCGCTAGATCGCAACAAAAAATCAATTGAATGCCGAACATTAATTGATACATGCGCAAGTTCCAAATTCATCACAGAAAATATTGCAAATCGACTCGGATTACTGAAGACGGAATGTACCGTTCCAATTCGTAGTTTAGATGGGTTAACCACAACATCCAAAGCTACAGTAACGGCTACCATACGGTCGAGAGTTACTGGTTATCAAAGAGTAATTACGTTTTTTGTAATACCTGCAATTTCAAATTGTTTTCCGCAAAGCTCCATACAAAGAAGCCTTATAAAGATTCCTAAAAACGTAAAATTAGCAGCCCCCAAGCTTTCATAAATCGCGTCCTGTGGATATGCTACTAGGAACGGGAATTGCACTATCCCTATTTTCAGCTGGGCAAATTCATTTGCCACCAAAGAAAGGCATAGATTTAGTTTTACAGAAAACTGTGTTAGGGTGGGTGATTGCAGGAAGCGCTCCCCCCACAGATCAAGTATGCACTCAGACGTGTCATTTCACAACCGTATTTCAATCTGCATCAAGTAAAGTATCAGGTATAGTAGAATCTTCAGATTTACCTAATGCAAATTCCGCTAATAAACAACATTCATTGTCAATTCAAGAAAAAGGAAGGCAGGAACTGTTGAAGGAATTGCAGTACAATGTGTTAGAGAATCCGGTCTCAAACACAATACTCACGTATGACCACACTCCAGGTCTCCATCAATTGGCAGAAGATGAACTAACAAAGTTTCCAGATTCAGAATATGTAATTGAACAAAACCCACATGTAGATGATGCTTTCGCCACAGCAGAGCTACTTGAAGAAATCATAACTAACAGAACTGAGAAATTATTAGAAAACTCACAATTTCTCATAAAACGTACGATATTTTCAGCAATTATCCAGTTGTTTAATCCTCTCAGTGTTTTAGCATTAGTTATGATTATGGCAATAATTTTCATGCTTAAATTCTGGACTCTATATTTCGTTTGGGATAAGCCAATCATCCCAAGTTTGTACCACGAGTGGGTACAATATTGCAAACATTTCGATAAACATAAATGCTGTCAGCTGTGCATATGTCAATGAAAGCAACCCATTATGTCCGATATTTTCTAATGATAAATGCCACTGCGATTGAAATTACTCATTCTACGATGCGAGCGTATATGCACATGGAGCGGTGTGTATGTTCGAACAACCACTGAAGAAGAACATCAAAATCAAAGCAATTCAATTCCTTTTCCCTCGGATCCTAATGACAATCCAGTTTTCACCACCGGACTTTTCCTGCCTGGTGATTCTTTAACGAGCACACCATATTGTATATATTGTCTGTAGTAAGCAACATTATGTCAACTTGGCGACATATTGAATGTAACCAAGGATTTGGCTCTGCGACATACCCGAGCAGAGTTTTCATCAACCAGCAGATCATCAGATCCATCAGGAAACAACCTGGAAAATGGACTTTTAGTGAATATCGGTTTTAGTGAACATCAACTTTAGTGAACATGGACTTATGTGCAAACGAACTTTTGTGAAAATAACTTTTTTTACAATGAACTTTATCTAGGTTTAAACTTTTTCTTAATCTACGTGTTTTATAATGTTTACCTTTGTTTTGTTTTTGCATTTTTGTAGTTTATTATTTCTTAAAATAATCAATCTTGTTCTGTTGTTTCATGTATATTTTTAGGAAACATTTCTAGCTATCTATATTTTGCAGTAAGTAGAATTAACATTTTTGACCTGAAGATATCTTAAACTTGAAATGTATAAGGTTTTATTATGCTATCATCTTGTAATTTGCTATTCTCTGTAAACGGTCAATGTTATACCCTCTTCATCTATTGTTGTTTTCTCTCTTTTTTTTTTGAACGAGCTATTCAAGGCCGGCGGTGTATGTTAAGTAGTAAAAGAATTTCTTAGCAATTGCGATGCGAACATTCATGGGAAAATATCCCATTTTTCAAGCACCTAATTATTGTTCCAAAAAATCTACATTTATGATTGCCTTGTATCATTTGTTCAGTTATTTAATTTTGTTACAAAATATAAACCTATTTTTTAAGCATTTCATCTTTATGAGGACCCTTAAAAAAGCTATAATTTCAAACCCTTCTTGAAACTAACCATCAAGCATTTATTACCTTCTGTTATGTAATGTCTTCGATAAACATTACATATAGAGAATAGAATAATCAAAAAGATATATGAATTAGATGTTGCGGTTTTAGTTCAATGCTGGTTCAATACAAGTATATATTGACGAAGGACCTTTTAGCGGAACAACCAATAAACACGTGCCGTCACATAAACGAATCACCAAATAAAAGTTATCACTAACCTTTAAGTCGAAGCTCTGGTCTTTTCTTGGTTCTTCTTTCTTCTGAGGCTAGCCCCGTGAACAGGAACAGTTTCTTAGAGCTTCGTCTGGACAACACGTTACACAAAAAATAGTGACGTAATGTTCATTGATTGAACATACAAAAAATGCGGGTTTAACAACAAATGATGCGCTTTTGTAAACACAAAAGAAACAAAATGAAAGCGGTTTAGCGGTCGTCACGAATGGAGCTAAAAACTCGCGAATCGTAACGCAAAAGACAACAAAAAGCGGCGTCTCTTCAGACGGAATCAAAGCCACCGAAAAGTTCGGAGTACAAACACGAAAACTTCACAAGCGTCCTAATAGCTCGGGATGCGAACCACGAATCACAATACTGTCTATATTTTACACGCAAAAACACACTTACAATTAGCATTAGCGCGACGGAATGTTTTAGAAAAGGTGCAGAAGTTTTAAAATCAATGAAGTAATTCAATCAAATTGAAAACAATACACTAAACAAATTGCGGGAACGCACCATTCCGCCAGCCTTGAATTACTTATTTCAAAACTAAGGGTCCACTGGCAGTGGACAAAGCTTTACAAGAGGTCGCTTCAAAGTACCACTTGCAGTTCTAACTGTAGCAACGCGTACAACACCATCACCTCCAGGATGTACGTCAATAATGCGCCCTAATGGCCAATTCAAAGGAGGTGAAGTGTCTTGCTTCAAAATAACAAGAGTACCTGGCTTAACAACCTCCGAGGGATCAGTCCATTTACTCCGTTGATGAAGAGTATGTAAATATTCTTGCGACCAACGTTTCCAGAATGCCTGATGCAAACGACTCAGTAACTGCCATCTGTTGAGACGATTAGATGGGACAGATAAGAAATCAGATTCAGGAGGTGCTGTTAAAGGTTCCATGGTAAGAAACATTCCAGGACTCAAAGCGGTAAGATCCGATGGATCGTTGCTACAAGGGGTTATAGGTCGCGAGTTTAAAACTGCTTCGACCTGTGCAAATACAGTAGAAAGTTTTTCGTAGGTTAGGATTTGATCTCCAACGACACGTCTTAAGTGAGCTTTAACGCTACGAATTACTTTCTTTGCGGATAGAATCCAAAATCGTTGCTGCAAAAGAAATTGAACGGTTTGGATTCCTGCGTGAAGATTGGTGACATGACAATCTTCGACAATTAGATTAGTCAAACGACTTTTGCTTGGTAGCAGTGCGGGAAATTTAGTATCAAACGGCAATGGAGCATTAGCCAATCTACTACCAACTCTAAGAGTTCCCTGTTCATCAAGAAACGATTTGGGCAAAAGTTTTCGTTCTCGAAGAAGGGAAATCTCTTTAGAAAAATATTGATCTTGAACATAGCGAAAAATGCGAAGCTGAGCCTGATATAACTCAGCAGCCAAAAATGATCCAGAGCCCCTAGGGTCTGGATTGCGGGCGTTATCAACAAAGCGACAAATATGAACTATAATGCGGGTAATGCGATTAATAGAAGAATGTTCTTCTAACAAAGTACCAAATAAATTTGGTGAAGCGGTGACTTGAAGCGCCACTATACGGGCTTCAGTCATAACTAGCGGTGACATGCTTGAGTCTGAGCAAGCATGTGGCAAACAAGCGGTAATCAACAATTGTGGGCCTTTCCACCAAAGTGTATTGCCTAACAACTCTGATGGCAAAGTGCCGCGGGAACCCAAGTCAGCGGGGTTATCACAAGATTGGATGTAAAACCAATGCGAAGAAGGAAATTTTTCCTGAATGTAAGCAACTCGATTACTGACAAATGTCTTCCAACGGTGCGGGGAAGAACTAAGCCATGAAAGGACTACCGTGGAATCTGACCAGCAACGAATCACCTTGAACAACAAACGACTATTGAATTGCTCATAAACATAATGAGCCAACTTAGCGGTAAGAACTGAAGCACACAGTTCCAATCTGGGAAGTGACAAAGTTTTCAAAGGGGCAACTTTCGATTTAGACAACACAAAAAAACTTTGACGAAATCCAGATGCGGTTTCGAACACAAAATAAACAACAGCGGCATAACCTTTCTCAGAAGCATCACCAAATGCGTGAAGTTCACAACTAGAAAAGTTTTCTATAGCAAGCAGGCGAGCCAAAACTAAATTCTGTAAGGTCAACAAAATAGCGATAATGTCTTGCTGCAATTTGGGACCGATAAACAAACAAACATTCAAAGATAACCGATGAGGTATCTTAGCGGATGCATTAAACACTACACGAAGTTTGGTTGTGCTACTATCAGGTTTCAAAACACAATGATGCGGTATGTAGTAACAATCAGAAGCAGTAGATGGATCAGGAACCAACTCCATATGATCCAGCTCCAAATACTCTTTGAGAAAATCACAATATTGTTTGTAGAGATCTGGTTGCTGTAGAAGACGTCTTTCTAAAGAGTAGAAACGTTGTACGGCGAGATTATACATTCCATCAAAAGCAGGAAGTGTATTTCGAAAAGGAAGAGGCACAACGAATCTACCTGAATCCAATCTCCTGCATCCCTCGGAAAATATTTTTTCGCAGATAAGATCATCAGGGGACTGAACCAGTGCGGTAGGAACATCTTCAATTGTCCAGAACCTTTGGAGTGAATCATCTAATGATACTACATCTTCAATTTTACAAAAAAGCGAAGTTGGGTTTATGGCCGACTGAGAGTGAGAGTTAACAGAACTCGAAGACACTCTACCCATAAGGATGTAACCAAACACAGTGTTAATAGCATCAGGAACACCTTCCTTTCCCAGAAGACGTCCATCCAACAAAATTTGAGAAAATATATCGGCACCTAACAAAAGGTCAATAGCACCTGGGCTATTGAAACCAGAATCAGCAAGTTTCAAATTGGTGAGATATGTCATATTAGCCATGTTAATGGGCGCAACAGGCATATCATTGCAAATGCGGGGTAAAACAATAGTCTCAACAACAAAATTGCACTCACGCTTTATTATAGAGCGAAGAGAAAGGGTAAGAGAGCCGTCAGCAGAGGGACTCTGCATAGAACCTAGCCCGTTGACTTGAATCGAAGCGGGCATAGGTTGGAAGCCAAGGCGTTTCACAGCCTTGCTCGCAATGAATGATGTCATGCTACCAGAAACTAGCAGACATCGCAAAGTTTGATAAGAACCGTGCTTATCTAATACCTCAACTAAAGCGGTAGATAACAACACATTTGAATTGTATGACAAAAGTGAACTATGACAAGAAGTCTGCGGTAGAGAAGTTTCGGGGCTTTCAACAGTATCAATGGCACTGGATCCACCAAATGTGGAAGTCAGGTTTGCGGGGGGAGCTTTAGATTCAGACCCAATACCTGAATCAGCACGATTTACAAAATGAAGCAATGTGTGATGGCGTTGTTTGCATTTGCGGCAAGTGGATAAAGATTTACAGCGATTCGACTGATGAGAATCGCTCAAGCAATTAAAACAAAGTCTAAAATCTTTAACAAACTTAAACCGCGCGGATACTGATTTGTTCAAGAATTCAGAACATTTGTAAATCGCATGATCGGATTTACAAACTAAACAATTTCTATTCTTAGTGACAAACAAAGATGTAGTGAACCGGGAAGAATGTTGCTTTGAATTCAATGGTAACTTTTTGTCAACACTTTGCTTTGCCTTGCGGGATAATTCAACATGTTCAAAGGCATCACAATGCTTCGACAAAAATTCAACAACTTCCAAAAGGATCGGAAAGTCATCTTGAGCGGTCACAGTACCATGGTAAAGTTCAAATTTAGCGGCTAAATTCTTTGGAACTCGTTTCAACATCATCTGAACGATACAAAAATCCCACTGATTTACTGGTAAACCCAAATTCTTCAGTGCTTCCAAATTATCACTGAAGTTATCCAATAACTTCCGAACCTCTGAAGGGCTATCTGAAGTTAGTTGGGGGAATTGTTCTAAAGCTGACCAATGAGACTCCGCGATTAAACGAGTTCGCTTGAATTTTTTCAAAAGTGTTTCGTAAGCACTCAGGTAATTGTTTTGTGTTAGTTTAAAATTCTTAATAACCTCAAAAGCAGGCCCTTTTAAAGCTAACTGCAAATATTTGAACTTCTGCATAGTACTGAGTTTTTCATTATTGTGAATTAATGAATCAAACAAATCAATAAAAGTACCAAATTCCAATATGTCTCCACTAAATGAAGGCAAATCAATTCGCGGCAAAGCAACACTTTCCTGTTCCCGAGTTGTATTTTGTGGCGTAGAATTGTGAACAGATTTCAGTTTAGCAACAATAGACCTAATTAAATAAAACAATTTTTCAAATTTATTGCGAATGTCATCCTCAAAATCAAAATCATCGGTTGCATCTGAAATTAATCCAACAATGGAATTGTGATGTTTAAAAAATTCTAAATGAATTGAATCAACCATATCAATCATGCTAAAAAACAATTCAACGTCGTCACCTCTTAAGGCTTTCTGTGCAGCAAAATAAATATCTTCTAATCTTTTAAACTCCGATTGTCGATGATTTTTAAATTTTCGTAAATTTTCAGCGGTTTTTGACATCTTAACAATAAATTAAAATCACTGTAACGCCACTGAACAAATCTAACACGATAGAACGAATCAAAATACTATTCCAAAAATGTACAAATTTTTACTGTTGAAGTAGTAAATATCTGACCAAATGTCAAATAAATTCAAAACAATTTAGCAAATAACCAAAACAAACAAAACGAGCTCTTGTAAGTTTTTAAGGCGGCAAAAAAAATTGCGTTTTATTTCCAACGGAATTAGTGAATATCCCGAACTTGCTTTCTCTTCTAACAAATAAAGAAACTAAAATTCAATGCGGTTTTCAACAATAATTGCAACGAAAAATCAATGTTTTTTTTGATCGTTAAACTTTGCACGAATTAACTCAAATGTACCGGCCCGGAGTTGGACCAAATTATGTAATTTATTCGATAATCTTTGCACTAAATTAACTCAAATTGCATCCGGCTCGAAGGACCAAATGTTATGTAATGTCTTCGATAAACATTACATATAGAGAATAGAATAATCAAAAAGATATATGAATTAGATGTTGCGGTTTTAGTTCAATGCTGGTTCAATGCAAGTATATATTGACGAAGGACCTTTTAGCGGAACAACCAATAAACACGTGCCGTCACATAAACGAATCACCAAATAAAAGTTATCACTAACCTTTAAGTCGAAGCTCTGGTCTTTTCTTGGTTCTTCTTTCTTCTGAGGCTAGCCCCGTAAACAGGAACAGTTTCTTAGAGCTTCGTCTGGACAACACGTTACACAAAAAATAGTGACGTAATGTTCATTGATTGAACATACAAAAAATGCGGGTTTAACAACAAATGATGCGCTTTTGTAAACACAAAAGAAACAAAATGAAAGCGGTTTAGCGGTCGTCACGAATGGAGCTAAAAACTCGCGAATCGTAACGCAAAAGACAACAAAAGCGGCGTCTCTTCAGACGGAATCAAAGCCACCGAAAAGTTCGGAGTACAAACACGAAAACTTCCCAAGCGTCCTAATAGCTCGGGATGCGAACCACGAATCACAATACTGTCTATATTTTACACGCAAAAACACACTTACAATTAGCATTAGCGCGACGGAATGTTTTAGAAAAGGTGCAGAAGTTTAAAAATCAATGAAGTAATTCAATCAAATTGAAAACAATACACTAAACAAATTGTGGGAACGCGCCACCTTCAATAACCGTTCTTTGAACCCAACAAAGTTTATTAGTATCTCTAAGTACCCAAACGCGGCATGGGCCGGTTCGGGCCAAAAGTAGGACAGGGTAATTATGCTACCATAAACACCCTTGGCAGTTATCCCTTCTTATTAGTATTCCGTAAATTCTTAGTGGATTTCCAACAAGCAAAGAAACGCCCATTTTTCTATATTTTGGGAAAAATCTATTTCAATGAATTTGAGATCGAAACCAAGCGTCGGACGAGCAACTACTACTTCTAAATTTTACTCCGGCATTGTGCGACTCCACCAAGTATAACATTGTCGCGTTAATTCACATCTTGCCTTTGTTGTTTTGTATTAATAATCTCTTTCTGTAATTTAACTTAACTCTAAACTTGTCTACAATAGTCTCAATAAACCTATTCAGTGTGTAGACATTTTATCTCTTAATTTGAATTACCTGTAATCCCTTAATTGGCATTATAGGAACGTAAGACGTCCGCAGAACTTAACAACACACCAAGTTCACACACGTACGTGCAATTGCGGACGCAACATAAATATTCATTAAATAAACAATGAAGACGAAACATTCTCCCCCACATAAAAGGGTATGGAGCCTTTTATCCCTCTGGTAAAGAACAAAGCTTGACTAAAGGACGTGTGACTGTTCCCTTAGTTGTATGTAAAGTTGCAACTCTAACTTTGCCATCGGCACCTGCATGAGTTTTAATTATACGTGCTAATAGCCATTTAAGAGGAGAACTCAACTCATTCTTTATAAGTACCAAAGAACCCACTGAAGGTTGATGAATTGAATCCTTATAGCACTTTGCCCTTTGATGAAGGGTATGAAGATACTCCTGATGCCATCGCCTCCAGAAGTCGGAATGTAAACGTTGCAAAAGTTGCCAACGAGAAAGTGTATTAATTTTTAAATCCGCATAGTCTGGATCAGACAATGCAGTCAAAGGTTCCAAAGTCAAGAAATGACCAGGAGTTAAAGCATTCAAATCGTTGGGATGCGTACTAACTGCACAAAGGGGTCTACTGTTAAGAACAGCTTCAATTTGAGTTAAAACAGTATATAATTCTTCGTATGTAAGTATCTGTTCACCTACTACACGCAACAAATGAGTTTTAACAGATTTTATGCCTGCTTCCCATATACCGGAAAAATGAGGAGCAGACGGTGGATGAAATTTCCATTCAATGTTTTCTCTATCACCCACGGCGTGCCTAATACTTCTCAGATATTTGCTAGATCCTACAAAATTAGTACCGCAATCCGAGTAAATTGTAGAGCACCGACCTCTTCTAGCTATAAAACGCCGAAGAGCTGCTAAAAACGCTTCCGTAGATAAGTCAGACACAAGCTCGATATGTATCGCTTTTGTAGAACAGCAAACAAAAACGCAAATATACGCTTTAATAGATTTGGAACCGCGCAGTCTATTCATAGTGATAGGTATAGGACCTCCAAAATCGATTCCAACGGTTGAAAATGGTTTTGATTGTGAGATACGAAACTTTGGTAAAGAACCCATATAGGGCTGATAAGGTTTTGGATTAGTTTTCCAACAAGCAAGACAATTGTTAAGAAGTTAGTTTGAAGTTGGTAGACAATGTAACTCGTTCCTCGAAGTTTCCTTGGACTTCCATCGTCTTGAAGTGGTTGATCTCACAACGTTTCAATAGCTGTGTATCTGCTATCGTCATCAGGTGAATGATAGGAAATTCAGAGTATCCGTCGTATTTATATTATACCCTTAACCGGTCATGCGTCACAGGTCATGGTCATTGGGTCTTATCTGGTCCAATCAGCGTCGTCGTCCCTGGAGGTTGGTTGCCGGTGATGCGTAGCGGCAGAGGCCGAAGAAGAGCTCTCCAAATATTTTTAATTTGGACGCTGGGCTCGCTAATTATATTTTCGTTCGAGATTATATAGGCTGTCTCTATGAATTTTCTTTTGTACCAGTGCTCCTCCTTGTGAATTGCTTTAGCCTGGTCCCAGTTGATATTATGCTGTTCGGTCCATGCGTGATTAGCTAGCCCAGACTTCGTTACCTCTCCCCTTTGAGTAGCTGTGCGGTGTTCCTTAATCCTGGTCTCCAGCGGTCGCTTTGTCTCTCCAATGTAAAGATTGCCACATTCACACGGTATGCTGTATATACAGTTATGTGGTATTGCTGGTACGTCGGGCCTCGTTCTTGTTATCATGCTCCTCAAGGTGTCGTTGCTTTTGAAGATTATTCTGATTCCATAGCTGTGTGCAATTCTTCTAAGCTTCTCCGACAAGCCTTTAGTATACGGTAAAAGTAGAGTTGCTACCGTGGTGTCCTCTTCCTGCCTAGGTGGTTTGTCCAGCTCTTCAAATGCCTTGGTAATGATCCTTTCCGGATATCCATTCGCCAAAAGGTCTTCTCTAAGTTTCACTTGTTCTTCTTTGAGGGCTTCTGGTGTGCTGCAGATAGTTTTGGCTCGATGGATAAGTGTTTTGATGATGCCAGTTTTCGTTGCTGATGGGTGGTTCGAATTGTAGTGAAGGTATAATCCTGTATGCGTAGCCTTCCTGTAGACTGTTGTTTGGATTCCGGCCCTAGTCCTTTGACACTTTACATCAAGGAATGGTAGGCACCCACTCTCTTCCATCTCCATGGTGAATCTAATGGATGGTTGGGATTGGTTCAGGTGCTCCAGGAATGCCTGTAGTTCTGTCCTTCCATGTTGCCAAATAATAAAGGTGTCATCGACATACCTCAACCATAGCTTGGGCTGCTTCTCGAAACTCCTCAGTGCATGTTCTTCGAACCATTCCATGTAGATGTTGGCGATGGTTGGTGATAACGGGGAACCCATAGGCAATCCATCTTCTTGCATGAAGAACCGGTCCTTCTCCTGAAAGTAGCAGTTCTTGAGGCAACATTCAAGTAAGTCCATGATTGAGTCTATTGGCAGCTCCGTCCTCTCCATCAGGGTTTCGTCTTCAGTAAGTTTCTTTCTCACTATGTTGAGAGATTCGTCTAGTGGTACGTTCGTGAAAAGGTTTTCAACGTCGAAACTTACTAAGCGATGTTCTGGCCCAAGTTCCATGGATCCTATGATTTTGTCGAAATCATGGACTTACTTGAATGTTGCCTCAAGAACTGCTACTTTCAGGAGAAGGACCGGTTCTTCATGCAAGAAGATGGATTGCCTATGGGTTCCCCGTTATCACCAACCATCGCCAACATCTACATGGAATGGTTCGAAGAACATGCACTGAGGAGTTTCGAGAAGCAGCCCAAGCTATGGTTGAGGTATGTCGATGACACCTTTATTATTTGGCAACATGGAAGGACAGAACTACAGGCATTCCTGGAGCACCTGAACCAATCCCAACCATCCATTAGATTCACCATGGAGATGGAAGAGAGTGGGTGCCTACCATTCCTTGATGTAAAGTGTCAAAGGACTAGGGCCGGAATCCAAACAACAGTCTACAGGAAGGCTACGCATACAGGATTATACCTTCACTACAATTCGAACCACCCATCAGCAACGAAAACTGGCATCATCAAAACACTTATCCATCGAGCCAAAACTATCTGCAGCACACCAGAAGCCCTCAAAGAAGAACAAGTGAAACTTAGAGAAGACCTTTTGGCGAATGGATATCCGGAAAGGATCATTACCAAGGCATTTGAAGAGCTGGACAAACCACCTAGGCAGGAAGAGGACACCACGGTAGCAACTCTACTTTTACCGTATACTAAAGGCTTGTCGGAGAAGCTTAGAAGAATTGCACACAGCTATGGAATCAGAATAATCTTCAAAAGCAACGACACCTTGAGGAGCATGATAACAAGAACGAGGCCCGACGTACCAGCAATACCACATAACTGTATATACAGCATACCGTGTGAATGTGGCAATCTTTACATTGGAGAGACAAAGCGACCGCTGGAGACCAGGATTAAGGAACACCGCACAGCTACTCAAAGGGGAGAGGTAACGAAGTCTGGGCTAGCTAATCACGCATGGACCGAACAGCATAATATCAACTGGGACCAGGCTAAAGCAATTCACAAGGAGGAGCACTGGTACAAAAGAAAATTCATAGAGACAGCCTATATAATCTCGAACGAAAATATAATTAGCGAGCCCAGCGTCCAAATTAAAAATATTTGGAGAGCTCTTCTTCGGCCTCTGCCGCTACGCATCACCGGCAACCAACCTCCAGGGACGACGACGCTGATTGGACCAGATAAGACCCAATGACCATGACCTGTGACGCATGACCGGTTAAGGGTATAATATAAATACGACGGATACTCTGAATTTCCTATCATTCACCTGATGACGATAGCAGATACACAGCTATTGAAACGTTGTGAGATCAACCACTTCAAGACGATGGAAGTCCAAGGAAACTTCGAGGAATTGTTAAGAACTTTTCTAACATATTTCTTGGCACCAATCAACCAAAAGTTTTGAGCAAGTATATTACAAGTGGTTTGTATACCAACATGTAAGTATTTAATATGAATTTCTCTTATCAACAACTTTGTAAAATTGCAATTATTCGGAATTAATAAAGGAAATTTTTTATTAAACCCTAGTGAAGTTGATTGAGATAATCTTCCACCAACGCGAATTATACCCTTTTCATCTAGAAAAGGATTGAGTTTTCTCAACCACTTAGTAACATTATTTTGTGTTATTTGTTTAAGTTCGTTTTGAAAATGCAACAATTGAACTCGTTTAACTATAACAATGAAAGCATTACTCAGTTCCTCTGCACTTATAAAACCTAACAATTTGTTTGATTTGTTTCTAATGTTGTATGCAAACCGCAGAACAAAAACGTCAATTCTTTTGATTTTCATAAGTGAAGAATGATTGTTTAATAAGGAATCAATAAAACTTTCAGCTAACGAAGCAATAAAAACATTGATTTTTTTCTTCTAACTGAATATCTGAATTTTCCTTAAAATGTAAAGTAGGCAGGTTCCAACATTCTTGTTGTAGTTCAAGAAATTTAGGTCCATGCCACCAAGTAGAATTAACTAAAAGATCATTTGGAAATAATCCCCGTGATCCGTGATTCGCAGGATTTAATGAAGATGGTATGTAATATCAATTCTTTGGAGCAACTATGTCTTGAATGTAACTCACTCTATTGCTTACAAAAGTTTTCCATTTATAGGCAGGAGATTTTATCTATGAAAGTACTATAGAGGAATCCGACCAAGCAAATACAGAATTAATTTTATCTTGGTAGATATATAATACATAAGCAATTAATTTAGAAAGAAATACAGCAGCAGATAATTCAAGTCTTGCAATGGATAGTTTTTTAATAGGAACAACTTTACTTTTCGAACATAGAAAATATGTTTTTGCATTATATTGATTACTATATGAAATTCTCAAATAAACAATTGCACAGTAAGCTCGTTCTGAGGCATCACAAAATCCGTGTAAGTCACAGGAAACCATGTCATTGAAATTAATGTAACGCGATAATTGCACACTTGTAATCACATTAATTTCAGACAAAAACTTTGTCCAAACCTTTATGAAACTATCCGGAGGTTTGTCATCCCAATTTAAACCCAGTATCCACATTTGTTGAATTAATAATTTTGCAATAATTATAGAAGGTGTTAAAATACCTAACGGATCAAATAATCGGGCAACCTGTGATAATATTTTACGCTTGGTACACTCAGAATCAAAATGTTTAATTGTAAAGGAAAAACAATCAGTTTGTGGATTCCATTGCAAACCTAAAATTTTTATTGTATTTTGTGTATCTTTATCAAAGGATGATGATGTTTGTTGAATATCATTAGTAGATATTTCCTGTAAAATATCTGGTGTGTTACTAGCCCATTTTCCAAGCTCAAAACAAGCTTTATCTAGAAATTTAGTTAATTGACATTTTAAATTCAATATAATTGTGTTGGCTCCAAAGTATATATCATCTACATAACTATTGTGTAAAATAATTTCAGAAGCTAAAGGAAAATCAATTTCGCATTTAGCCAATTCATATAGTGAACGAATAGCAAGAAATGGTGCAGTGCTTACACCAAAAGTTGCAGTAGTTAATTCATAATCTTGAACAGGATCTTCGAGTTTAGGATCAACCAAAATTTGATTATACATTTTCTTGATGTCTGCAGTACAAACAAATTTATGTACACTAAAGTTAAGTAGAATTTTTATCAAATCATTCTGTAGTTTAGGACCTACATACAACGCGTCATTTAGCGACGGAAAGTTTTGTGCATGATGAGAAGCATCAAACACAACTCTTAAAGGAGTTGTAGATTCATGTTTGATCACACAATGGTGTGGTAAATAAAACCAATTATTGTTGAAATTAGAAGTTTCATTAATAGGCATTAAATATCCTTTGTTAATGTAATTTTGAATAAATTCGTTATAAGAGATTTTAAGCAACTCGTGTTTTGCAAATTTGCGTTCCAAGTTATGGAACCTTTGTAAAGCTAGAGAACGTGTGTCCCGAAGCTAGTATAATTTTGTTTAAATGGCAGCGAGACGATAAAGCGACCGTCTGCATTTCTGCTAGTAGTTTCACGAAAATAGTTTTCGCAATAAATATCATCTGAAGATTGAATATTAGTTTCTGGAACTTGTTCAACATTCCAGAACATTTTCAAAGTGTTATCTAAGTCAAAATCATTTTGTTGTACAAAAAAAGATTTAACTTCTTGTGAAAGATGTCCAATTTTCCCCATGATAACTCAACCAAAGACCGTGTTGAGCGCGCAAGGTTCATTAGATCCTCCCTGTATATAACCAGAACGAAGGATATATGGAAACAGTTCTGCTCCTAAAAGAATATCTATTTCACCCGGACAATGATATCCGGGATCAGCATACACTAGATTATCTAAGTGTGTCCATTGTTTTGTGTTAACCTTCGTGGAAGGCATATTAGAACAAATTTTGTCTAGCACAATAGCATTGATCGGAAAAGAAGGCAGTTCCTTACCGACTGGTAAGATTTCAAACTGTATAGTATATTTAGCAAAAGTACGCATCGTATCTAATCCTTGTATGGATGTGGATATATGATGCTTGTTTAAAGATAATTTATTTGCATAAGATTTGCTTATAAAATTAACTTATGAGCCTGAATCTATCAATGCTCTGCAAGTTAAAAGGTAGTTGTATTTACAACGCTAGATAAACTAGCAGGTATTTGCATATTATTTTCCGATCGATCATTTAGTTCAGAATAAGACGCATTTTCCCGCATAGGAAGGTCATCTGAGCATACAGTATTATTTTCAAAATGTCATATTGTATGATGTTTTTTGTTGCATTTCTTACAACGTTTGTTTGAAGAACATTTGAAAGCCGTGTGCCCAAGAGCAAGGCAGTTAATACAGCACTTTCGTTGTTTAACAAACTTAAATCTGTCTGGAGATGATTTATTTAAAAATTTAGAACCGTTAAAAAGTAAATGGTCTGCATTACAAACTAAACAATTTGGTTTACGGGATGTATTAGCAAAAAGAGAAAACGTTAAACGAGAATTTGGTGAAGTATGTTTTCGTGAATTAGTTTGAATATGTGAACTTTTGGAGCCTTTTGCTCTAACAAATGATTCAAGAGCCATACAATGCTTCAACAAAAAATTATACAAACTGTGATATGTGGGTATTTCATTTGAAGCATGGTGCAAATCAAATGCCTTTTGAGAATTATAATCTAATTTTTCAAGTAAAATATTCATCATTACAAAATCCCAATCTTCCGTATTGAATCCCATAGTGGATAAACCAGCTAAATTTTGACCAAATGTATCTAAGAGTTTTCTTAAAAATTGTGGATTATCATTAGTTAATGAAGCACAATTAGAAATCTCTTTCCAATAACTCATTGCAAGTTCTCGATTATTAGAATAACGTTCTCTTAAACTGTTGTATGCAGTTTGGTAGTTGCCCGCTATGAATCGATTCCGTTTAACCAATTCTAAAGCAGGACCCGTTAAAACCGATAAAAGGTAACTAAATTTATTCATTGTTGAGATATTTGCATCGTTGTGAATCAACGTATCAAACATGTCGATAAAAGTACGAAACTCACTTATATTTTCACCAGAGAAACATTTAAGGTTAATTTTCGGCAAATTTGCTTTTACATTAGATGAAGAAAATGTATTACTTTTATTTTCATTAGGTACTTCTACCCGATTGTAGTATAAAGATTCAATTTTATTGAAACATAGTATAAACTTCCTTCTAATTATTTCTTCTGCATTTAAATCTGCATCATCTTTAACGACAATTGTATTTATAATTTCTAGATGATGCTTATCGAATTCCTTTTGTATATTATTTAAATTACGACAAGCTACGATAAAATTAGATGAATCAAGTTCTCCTTGTACGAATTTATCTGCAATCTCTCCAATTGAATCAAGTTTATTAATTTCTAAATTTCGTAAAGCGTATAAACGTTTTAATTTATTATCGGTCATTGCAACATATAGTTAAGATATTTTATTCAAATCGAAACGAATTCGAGTTTCAAATTCGTAAATATATCTTCCATAAACAAAAGGTATAAAGACACCAATCAACAAAAATGCCGTGAAGAAAAAGTTTCGTCTTCGTTCGACGACAACAAAGCGTAGATTATAAAAAGTAAATGAGTAAACAAAACCCTTATATCAGCTCAATTATAATATTCGTAAATATACAAATTGTTACACAGTGCAAAAACGGAATGTTTTCGCGCACACTGGAAACACCTTTATAAACCTTTAACTTCTATAGGATAATTTGTGGCTTTATAAATCAATTATCAATAGCTCGAAAAAAATAGGTCGAAAGGACCAAAAAAAATGGTCTAATCTAAATCAATATAATCGATTGTACAATAAAAACAGCGTAATCTTGGCTCGAAAGGACCAAAAAAAATGTAGCATTTAGCGCCATTTTTGCATATGTAATTAAGTGGACTGTAATTTATAAAAGGTGTTGATTCAAGTTATACTATTTGGGAGAAGTTAAAATCTTATATTGCATAGAATGTTTCCAGTGTATAAATATGTAACGGTACAATTTACAATTATTAAGATAAATTAGGCAGACTTACCAGAAAGGTAAAAGGGTGTATGTAAATACTATATGTAGATCCAGTATGTAGTTCCGTCCATAAAATGTGCACATATGTCAGGGACCGTAAATATTATATTTCGAACTGTTCGGCATGAGAGACGATGCGAAAGTCTCGTTGACCCATTCAACGAGGAAGTATGTGGTTTTTTTTCCAACATATAGTACAGGAAGGAATGAAAATAATAGGAATTTAAGGATATCAAACCTAATTCCAGCAAATAAATAAATAATACATTCAGTCTAATGCACTTGAATATCCATTTTATATAACCCGCAAAAAACTAAATAAATATTCATTAAATAAACAATGAAGACGAAACACATAGTATATAACTCCTTGTGGGCTACCCCATAAATTATTTCCTTTTTAACATTTTATGTTATCGCCCTGTGTAACATTAATTCCTCTCCACACTTTATGCAACTTCTTATGGGCTATAAAAGAAATAATTTTTTAATCACACTGTATAAATATAATTCAACTCCAGCATATATTTTAACCTTCCTGTATATGATTTGCTTATGTCCACAACATATAACAGTTTTTTAATCACCCTAGGTATGTAATTTTAATTTCATATTTTTTTCAACATTTTTATACCACCCTATATTCTAACCATCCTGTATATACGGCTGCCTACGGACCACTATCATTCTAGTCCGTCCTATATTTCAATCTTCATATAAATGCAACTCCTTCTACCACTTTACCTGGTGATTTTGTTTGCTATAACTAAACACCCTGTCTATAAGCCACCAAGTACCAGTTTAAAGTTTAACATGTGTTGTCACTGAATTTTCTATTAGGCCGGGAGAATGTGACAACCAAAAGTACCGTCTTCGCAAAATGGAAAAATTTGCATTAAAATAGGTATTTACCTGGTATACAAACAAAACGAGCTTGGTACTCATTGATTTAAGGAGCCGAAAATACTATGCTTTACTAACTATATGCTTGAGATGTACATAGAGAATTTTCAAATTCGCAATTAAAACTTCCAGTGCCTAAAATTACCGCACTATTACGTTGGAATTAAAATATTTATGAGGAAATGTCCGTTATGTCATTTCGATGAAATTTTTGATAAGAATTTTGGAATTTTCGGCGATTTTATGCAAAACTGCAAGTTGCACGTCGCAGAAAAGTATATGAGAGATCACCTAGGGATCTTCCTTAATAGATTAAACGTTAAAAAACTATACACATCCATAAGGAGTTATCGAAAAATCGACTAAAATATTAGGGATATTGGTCGATTTCCATGCACGCATGTGTTCATTCACAAATTTTATCACTTTACCAATAGAATTATTTTCCAAAATTTGAAGTTTCACCAATCCGGATATATACTCTATTACACAAGACCATATTTGTTGAAAACGGTGCACCACAGGAGAAGAAATCAGGTAACATACATACAAAAAAAAAGCGAAAAAAAAATACGCGACGAATTGATAACCTCCTCCTTTTTGGAAGTCGGTTAAAAATACAATTACCAGCATTGAGTATAACATATGTAATTATAGTCATGCAGGCTTAATAAATGACATTAAGAATGGGAATCATCTTGATAATAATCATGAAGTAAAGGAAATGCTGTGGAACCTTTGGTGTGTCCCACATGTATAAACACAGTTTTGCACCCTAACACCAAACCAAACTTGGTTTACTCCTTGATGATGGCAACTAAGAGATATTGAAAAGGTGTTGAGTGTTTAAAATAAAGGTTTGGGATTATGGTGCAAAACTGTGTTTTTACAATCATGAAGTAAGTTGTATTTATGGCCACAGTCCTTAAAACCGTAGAAACAGCACTGTCTGGCATTAATTGTGTTGGAGGGCACTTTCTTAAAATATAAATAAATAATAAACATATCAAGAGGGATACAAGATAGAACTGAAAGAGTGTGTTTCTATATATTTGTTATTGAGAATAAATTGCAATATATATAAGAAATTAGTATAGCAACCAAGATTATAATCTTCAGTTAAAATGTAACCAGTCTTACATACTAGACCAATCAATAGAGATTTTTTCGTGCAAAAAATACTATCAGGATACTGCCTGTGCCATCACATTAAGAATGATTTGTAGTGATATTTTGCTACCTTTTCCACTCGCAACTATGGTTTTTTACTTTATTATAAACAATAGAAACAAGAAAATTGCGTGTTTTTTTTTCGTTGCATTATAAAATGAAAAATAATAAACTAATCTCAATGGTATCAACAGGTGAATTGTAAAGCATGGAAATACCAATGAAATGAGCCCAGGATCGATCCAATAAGATCTTTAGTAACAGAGAAAAACAAAAAATACTGGAAAATTTAGCGGTTTTCTTTATATTATTATAACTCTGTCACTATCGAAATTGTAGAACTGGGCTTGTGGGAATTGATAGTAATTGATATCTACCTTATGCGTGACTAAACCAGGCGCTATCGGTTTATTAGTTTTTGAATAATTGCTATCTGAAGTTTTTAGTCCACTATTCTTGTAGTGTGTCTCCATGCGACATGGATCGTCAAATATCAATTCAGAATAGAGATGTTGAAAGTAGAGGTATCATTCTGCAACGCCTCTATTTTCATTTTTCATTAAATCTCTGTGAAATATACGAAAAATGTTAGCAAAAATGACCAAAATTTGGTGAGCGTATGAATGTGTTCGAGTAGTGGGGGGAACATGGTTGTTGAGGGGAACTGTTAACAATAATTATTATCGATAGTAACTGTCACTCTGACAGATGGAGAAAGAATTTAATCGTTAAAAAAACTTATATACAGAGTGATTTGTTCGATTTTATTATATCAAATGAGAAATGTTTGTTTATTAATATATTTATATGTAAATGGTTTCTCGGAAACGTTTTTGCTTTAATTTGTGGATTTTGGGTTTACGGAACATCGAAGGAGGGCGGTCATTAAAAAAATTCTTACTTGTGAGGATTTTAAATATTAAAACGATCTATGTATGTGCCTCTACTATATATTACTATACGCTTCCCCTCAACAACCGTGTTTCCCCCACTCCTTGGACACATTCATACGCTTGCCCATTTTTTGACATGTTTGCTAACATTTTTCAGATATTTCTCAGACATTTATAGTGAAAAATGAGAATAGAGGCTTTGTAGAATGACACCTCTACTTTCAACAACTTTTTTCAAAATTGAAATTTGATTATCTATGACGCATGGGGGCACAATGCAAAAATAGTGAACAGAAAACTTTATATCACGATTGTTCAAAAACTAATAAACCGGTAGCGCCTGGTTTTGGCATACATAAAATAGATGTAAATTACTATCAGTTCCTACAAGCCCAGTTCTACAGCTTCTGAAGTGACGAAGATAGGATTTTAAAAAAAAAATCCTACATCTTTCAGTATTTTTTGTTTTTCCCTGTTACTAATGATCCAATCGGATCGAGCCTGGGCTCATTTCATTGGTATTTTCATGCTTTACAATTGACCTGTTGACACCATTAAGATTAGTTTATTATTTTTGATTTTATCAATATGATAAAAAAACGTAATTTTCTTGCTTCAATTGTTTATAACAAAGTAAAAAAACCATAGATGCGAGTGGAAAACATAGCAAAATATCTCTTGGAATCTTTATTAATGTGATGGCACAGTCGGTATCCTGATAGTATTTTTTACACATTATCAGTTAATTTTTGCTCTATTAATCAATAAGTTATTTTGAAATGATTGCTGAGGAGGTCTTGAATTATTTTGCCTGTTCATTGGGTTTTTTCTTCTATTTTTTTTTTCCTGCAACAGATTATTTAAAAAATTATTTAAAAATTGTATTTGGAGAACAAAGTGTACAAAGGCAATTTCATCAAATTGTCCAAATTACTAGCAGTCTATACAGAGATTCTTCCTCACTGGTTTATCATTTTGTAGAATCTCTTTGTAGTAATAGGGGCAATTTTACGAAGTTGCCTTACTACACTTGTTCTTCATATACAATTTTCAAATACTTTTCTGTTGCACGAAAAAAATTGGAGGAGAGAAAACCCAATGAACAGGCAAAATAATTTAATTAATCACATATATACTGCTGGTTAAATAATAACAAAAAGATGAACATGGATATGAGAAAATGTTTGTTTAAATGTCAGTATACTCTGTGTCATGTTTTATTAATAGAGGTATCTATAAAAAGAAGAAGGTAACAAATCAAAAAAATATTTGTTAAGAAGTAACAATTTATTTAGCAGAACTATATTTTAGTATACATTATTTTTTACAATAAATGTTCTATGTGACCTCCATTGTTTTCAATGCACAAATTGATACATCTTCTCATATTAGTAAAGATGTTTTCTAACATTTCTACAGATATATTATTTATTTCTTCATTAATTGCTGCTTCCAATTCATTTACATTATGTAGACGATTTTGAAAAACTTTGTTTTTTAAATATCCCCAAAGGAAAAAATCTAAAGGCGTTAAATCTGGCGAATTAACTGGCCAACAATTTGTGGAAATAAGCCGGTTATCATAATATTGTTCCAAAAAACTTATTGTAGCACGTGCAGTATATGCTGGAGCTCGATCTTGTTGGAAATAACCATCTGTTAATTCATCATCAAGTAAACTGTTTATAAATGGTTCCAACATTTGTTCTCTGTATGTTACTGCGTTTACCGTATTATACAAAAATATTGGCCCTATAATCCGTCTCTTTGACATTGCTACCCATACCCCTACTTTAATAGGATGAAGGTCAATTTCAATAAATGTATGGGGATTTTCAGTAGACCATGTCCGATAATTTTCAGAATTAATATACCCTGATAAATGAAATCATGCTTCATCAGAATAAAACGTTAGGTCCAAATCTTCATTACTAATTGTTTCTTTAAACTTAAGTAATTTCTTTTTCAATGCCGTTTGTGCACTTCCATAAGACAGACTTACAATTATAAAAGTTATATATAAATCATTAATTGAAGAAACAAATATATTCTTACCTGTTTGAGCTGCTAATTTTCTTATATACTTATTCATCTTGTGTTAATACCGTTGCCGCTTTTTCAAGTTTACGTTTCAGTACACTCCCAGTCTCTTCAAATCTTCTGACAATTCTATTTTGGTGTTTTCCAAACGTTTCAATTGAAATTTCTATATTGGGATATTGTGTTATAAATTGTTCAAAACATGACTGTAGCGAATACGTCCATGACCCATCCTCAGTTAGTACAGCACTAAGAAAATGTGCCATTACAATTAAGAGTATCCATTTGCACCGAAAATGGCATTGTGTGGTCTTGAAAAAGTAATTTCGAAAAGATTGTTGTTTGTCAAATTTTTTGACAAACAACAAATTCAAGATCAAAGCGAAATTTTTTTTAGAAAAAACCTCGAAAACAACACTAAACGATTGACAACGACTCCAGACTCGGAGTTGAAACGTCCCCATACACAGATAAGTATTACACAATATACAATACATTACTTATATACAGGAATACTGGTTGATCATTTTGTAGACATCTCTTTCTCTCAGAATAACTGTGAGGAAGAATCTCTGTACAGACAGCCAGTAATCTGGGCAATTTTACGAAATTGCCTTACTACACTTTGTTCTACATATACAATTTTTAAATACGTATCTGTTGCAGGAAAAAATTTGGAGGAGAGAAAACCCAATGAACAGACAAAATAATTGTCTTGAAAAAGACAGTTTTATATTCAATAAAAAGGAATAGAAAATAATGAATAATTACGAACAGTGGCTGATCCAGGATATTACCATGGGGGGGTTTTGGATTTTTAATTACATTCACTTTTTAATTTAAATATCATTACGTGGTAGAGTAAATCAATTAAATCTATTTAACCCTCATTAAAGAATTTTTCAAAAAAAAACAGATTATAAACATATAAAATCAGATTTATCGCGGAATTTTGAAAATTATTCACTTTCACAACGATCTCCATGGGGGGGGGTGGAACCCGAAACCTCCCACCCCACCCCCCGTAAATCCGCCACTGATTACGAAGAAATAAAACTAGTCAAAAGCCCGCCAAATATCACAAATCAAAATACCGTGTTGACACTTGACATCTCGAACTTGTCAGTCAGAAATTCAAAGGTTTACAATAGACGCACTGAAAAATCCCCCAAAATTAGGGAATAATGGTTGCAAACTCAGGACACTTGATATTGATCACTCGGTATTCTCATGCAAGGCTTCCATTGTACTCTTGTATTCAATGGCGCCACCTTGCGGTTGCTTAGAGCATTTACTTTCTAGATATCTTAGATCATTTACCATCTAGATATAGCCTCTCAAGCATAAAATCGTGGCAATGCTAGAAATAGAGGGCAATAGAGACAGTAAGAGGCTATTTCACTTAGTGGGTCGAAGCAGATCCCAACTGAGTGAAATAACCTCTTGCCCTCTCTATTGCTCTCTCTCTCCTTAGTCTTACCACGACATTTGTGCACTGCAGGCTATTTCTAGAAAGTAAATGCTCTAAGCTAGAGATAGCCTGCAGTGCACAAATGTCGAGGTAAGACTAAGGAGAGAGAAGGCAATAGAGAGGGCAAGAGGCTATTTCACTCGGTTGGGAGCTGCTTCCAATAAAATTATGGAGTGTTGAGTAAAAGGAGGACACACTCTGTGTATCAAAAAGTGTCCACAAAAGGGTATCAATTTGGGGACGCCACAGGGACGACGGGGTAATTTGTTTGTAAAATATCATTTAAAAGACAATTGAAAATTCTAACCTATACATTTTACAAATTAGAACAGCAGGTTATATGTTATTTTTATAATGAAAAGTAGGTATTTCTAAAAATAAATGCTGTAAAGTTTTTAATTACGTGTTATAAATGTATTATTGACATGATTAAATTGAAAATTATTTTCAGTTAGTTATATTCCCACAAAATATTCTCTCCAATGATCTGCGAAATAAACCAACCAAAAATGTGTGGGTAAATAAGAAAAGATGGTTTTGTTACATGCCTGAGGACTAACATTAAAACCAAAAACTGACGCTCACGATTGGTTAATTATTAATAGGAAAGAAGAGTTTATGCAGTTAGAACAGAACCTATCAAGAATTTATTTTTGAAAATGTGTTGTAAAGTAAGTACACATCCAAAAATTGCAAATTTATACATCATAGTTAAACAACCAGATTTAAAATTTGTATTTAATATTAATAAATGTATTCAGTCAATGAAATACATTGTACATAGATAAAAATGACTTGCAAGCAAAATTTTATTTGTACATTTTTTTAGGAGTCAAGATAAATATCCTACACAAATTAAACTCTGAAGAACCCATTATTATATAATTACTAAATTGATTATGGCATTGTCCAACGAGAACTTCAAGAAACTTCTGAAGATATTTTTCCAGGGCCAGTCACCAGGGGCCTGTTTCATAATCAACTTGTAACTTGTAGAATTCAATGTCAAAGTTTTTGTACAAGTGACAACTTGTAAAATCAAAAATATTAGTAATTCAAATGTGCACGAGAATAGCACAGAACACAGATCATGCAAAAAACAGAGAGTAGCGCAACTATTGGCGAATATGTTAAATAATGACGTTTATACAAAGACAATAAATAATGTTTTTAGATTAAGTTAAAAATGCTACATAGAAAAAACGGAAATAAACACAGGTTTTGAAAATATAAAATGGCATGTTTCCAATCTTAAATTGTGATCAGAAATAAATAAGTTTTAACACATGTGATAAATGTTGAGGAGCTATGAAATAATGACAATAGATATTTAATAGGATCACTCCTCAAATACAGGTGACATTAACACCATATAAAACAAATTTTAAGGTAAGTAATCTCATAACTTTAAATCTTATGAAACACACATTAGTATTGGTAAATTTTACATCTTAATTTATTTATTACAGGTTAATGATTCTTCTATTGTCACAGGAGTAAAATGCAGTGGTGTTTATAACCAGAGGCAAATGCATGTTGCTGCTTTAATATATTTTTTTTGAAAAATAAGCAATGAACAACAATGAGTAACATTCATTGGTCAAATATTCAAAACGAAGTTCATTCAAGATGTTTTCATCAGTGTCCAAGACTAAATCTTGTCAAAGATGATCAATAACTCATAATGGATTATTCCAAGACTCTTAAAACAAGTATTAGACACAGACACAATATTTAAGTTTAATTGCAGAAGTAATTCCTGAAATGTTTAAAAGATGAAATACATTTGCATTTGAAGACGCATGTTTGATTTTTTTATACCTAATCCAAAGTGAATTTTAATTATAACAAAGTGATTACACACTAGGAAAAATTCTAAAACCATATTATGAGGACCATGTTGTTGTTTGCTGGATGATAATTGTGGCATCTCTGGTTTTTATTTTGTTCTTTGGGAATAACACCACATGAACTTGAAAGTCTATATATTTCAAAAGACCAAACATTTCAAGGTCTAAATCAGACCCCATTGTCAATGGTATTACACAAGATGAACAAGAAATTATATTGTTCATGGAAATGGGATATTACTGTGATTGTCACACATTTTTTCACACTTCTTGCATTTTTAAATAATATTTGGTATATGATAAAAGTATTTTGCTCATATATGTTCTTGTAAACATCTATCCCATTAATCAAATGAAAAGTACTTTTATTTCTGTATATTTCAGAACCTGATGGTTTCATGACAATCAAACCATTTGTTAAATACTCCAGATATTTATCAAAGAATACTTGAACATTTTAGTTTTAGTTTTATCACATTTTGTGGAGGAATTTGGCTTGTAAGGATTGCAACATTTTTTTGGGTTTGTAACTAAAGAAACAGTAGTTATTACCTTAAAGTTGTTTAATATTTTCATCAGTTATGAAACACAAATTGTTCATGATATTCATGTTTTACTGCTTCCATCAGTTTTATTCTGTCTTCAAAATGTTATGAAGATATTCAAGATACTTGCTTAAATTAATTAAATAGTTATACAAAGGCTTCCAGTAACATACATTTAAGCTCATGCCATTCACATTCTGCAGCAAATTTATATTTATTTTTTACATTGGTTGAATGAAAATATGAAAAAATCAGATTTCCTACGTAAATAAATATATTACAAATGTGGTTAAATATTTTAAATACACATTTATTTTAAATATGCACAACCAAACACAAAGCAGATTCACAATGCTATGCCTAACTTAAATCTGAAATGCTTTACATTGATAACAGATAATATATTGCTATTCAAATAAAATATTCTATCAAAAAGAAACATATTCACTTTTTTTGAAATTAAAATATAAAGCCAGAAAGTAAAAAATGAGTAGCAGAAACAAAGATTTATATTTGTTTCTGCTACTCTTCTTTTTTCAGACTGGAGACAGAGAGATATGTTATTAATGCAAATGTAATTCATTTGTTAAACATTTCAGGTATTACTTCTGCAATTAAACTTAAATCTTGTGTCTGCCTCTAATACTTGTTTTAAGAATCTTGGAATAATTCATTATGAATTATTGATCATCTTTGACAAGATTCATTCTTGGATACTGATGAAAACATCTTGCTTGAATTTATTTTTTGAATATTTGACCAATGACTCTTATGCATTGTTGTTCATTGCTTATTTTTGAAAGACATATTAAAGCAGCAACATGCATTTGCCTCTGGTTATAAACAGAGCTGCATTGTATTCCTGACAACACAAGAATCATTAACCTGTAATAAATAAATGAAGATGTAAAATTTACCAATACTAATGTGTGCTTCATTAGATTTAAAGTTATGAGATTACTTACCTTTAAATTTGTTTTATATGGTGTTAATGTCACCTGTATTTGAGGAGTGATCCTATTAAATATATATTGTCATTATTTCGTAGCTCTTCAACATTTATAAGGTTGGAAACATACTGTTTTATATTTTCAAAACCTGTTTTTCTATGTAGCATTTTCAACTTCATCTAAAAACATTGGGTGAGTTCAGCAGATACAATCTGTTGTGAACGTTTGCTAACGTTTGATGTTTTGTGCTGCACGTTTCATGTTTTGTGCAGCACAAAACATCAAACGTTAGCAAACGTTCACAACAGTTTGTATCTGCTGAACTCACCGATTAATTATTATTCATTGTCCTTGTATAAACGTTTGACATTTTCGCCAATAGTTCCGCATGTTAGGTGGCGCTACTCTCTATTTTTTGCATGATCTGTGTTTTGTGCTATTCTCGTGCACATTTCAAATACTAATATTTTGGATTTTACAAGTTGTCACTTGTATAATAATTTTGACATTTAATTCTACAAGTTACAAAACTACAAGTTACAAGTTGATTATGAAACAGGCCCCAGGCGTACCTTTGGAAATATTTAAAATAGACCTACAGCAGAATGATGCCAAAAATAGTCATTTAATTGTAGCTAATGGAGGCAAGAAAAAATATATGGAAAACCAGTGTCTGAAAATGTTAGAATCATTGAAAAAGAAACTATTCTAGCATAAAATGCAAGTGAAATTTGTTCCATAATGATAACAGAAGAGATAACTTAATTATAGCAGTTTATTCAGTGATGAAAAGAATTGTTAATTACCTTTTATGTAGAGAAAGGTGAACAAGGAACTAGAAACACCAACTTTTCAAAATAAATATGTAATATGAACACAAGAATGTAAAAATAAATAATTTTTATTTACATCTTATTCACCAACATCTATTTGTTAATAAGTATAAAAATATTACAAATATACAAATTTTTCCCAATGTTTAACTGTTTCAAAAAGTTTTATAAGAAAATAACAATTATAAAATCACTCCGTTTTATAAAAAGTCAAAACTGGGGCACACGCTTATTAATTTATATCACAATTAACAAACTATAAACTCATCACTTGCAGAGATTACAAAAAAACGGAGACAACCATTTACAAAGAGAAGTTCACATAACCGATTTTCTACGTTTTATTTACGACTTTTAATAATAATTTTACATCATTCTCACTTTTTCAGCCGCTTCACTTCTAAATGTAGGATTTGAGTATTTCAATCCGTTGACAATTAACTTCATAACATACCCTGTGGTCACACTTGCGCCATTCTGGTCATTTCTTGAACTCCTTATTTGAAACCGTCCGCTGGACACTTTTTCAGTTTTATTCCCATATAAGTTTGTCCTCCTTTCACTCTACACTCCATAAATAAAATACCTTCAGTATGTTGTTCATTGGCTGCTTCCACCCACTAAGTGAAATATCCTCTTACTGTCTCTATTGCCCTCTCTTTCTAGCGTTGCTACGATTTTATGCTTGACAGGCTATATCTAGATGGTAAATGATCTAAGTGCGGTTGACGTTCCGTGAATCTTCCCCAAAGCGTTGATTGGTGTTTAGAAATATTCTCTGTGGTTTGAAAATAAGGCTATATTTTTCCTAGAAGAAGAAGAGTATTTCATTGCGCATGCGGCAGATACAATTTACAAATAGCAACACGCAAGTAAATAAAATTGTTTGGTTGACGATTAGTTTGAGTGAAACAGCTAAGGAGGGAAGGTGTTACTATGTCTTCTAATTTTAAACTTGGTGATTTAGTATGGTAAGGACTACTTTTTATAAATTTGCATCGAGTAAAAAAGTATTTTCTATATTAATATAATTTCAGGGCAAAAATGAAAGGATTTTCGTTCTGGCCTGCACTTGTAAGTATTTAGCCGCCGATACTTTTAACCCAACCGTTATTCCCCCCATCTTGCGCGCGTCATCCAATATAGAACTTAACCTTAATGTATGTTTTGAATTTATATTTCAGATTGTGAAGCCGGGAGCCAAAGCACCTAAAGCTCCTAAAAAAGGTTATCAATGGGTATTTTTCTTTGGAACGGAAAATTAGTAAGAACAACTTAAGCCATGTTACTCATTTAGTTTAATTCTCTTTTTTAGTGGTTGGGTTGAGGATACCCAAATAAAATCTTATGAAGGGAATTCCTATACATTAAAAACTAACAGTTTTAAGACTGCCGTTGAAAAAATTGAAGACTATATTATTAAGAAAAAGGTAATTAATTGGTATGTATATCAAAGAAATGCAATTTATTGTTTTAGAATGATCCAAATTATAAACTGAAGTTAACACCAGAATCTGCTTCTGAGAGTCCTGAGCCAGCTGAAGATGCAGATGCCAAGTTCAATAAACTTTTACAAAAAAAGACTCCTACAAAAAAGGTAAATTTTTAATTACTTTGATTATTCAGCAAACTTAAACTTAGCAAAGGTCTAAATCATACCTAGAGCTTTATTATTTAATGTTCTACTATCTATAACTACCAAATATTAAAATAAAAGTTCAAGATAAATGTTTTATAGATTGTTCTGGGCTATGGTTCTTAGAACCTATAATTACTTTTCTTAATTTATACTTAAGTCTATGAAACCTTAGGGCTATGAACATTAATATTTGCAAGTAAATCTTAGTAAATAAACAGCTGTATATATTAAATGGTGATTTGGTTCATTTCAATTCCTTGCATCTTAATTACAAAGTAATACAGTATAATGTATACATGTGAAATTAATATATTTAGTTTTTTGCTATTTTTTAAAGCAATGTATCCAACAAAAGTTTGAACTGTGTTTTTGTAGCTGTTAAGTTCTTTTTTGTGTTGTAATTAGATGAACAGTTGTAACACTATATAAATGTTTAAAACACAAAATTTAACCTTTTACTTTCTATGACATTTTGCACCAATTGTCATTCAAAACAAAAAAAATATTTTCATATATATTTATGGAAGACATTCCTTTGTTACTTATTTAATAAATTTTGAGTATACGTTGTAAAGTTATGCTTCATTCTTTTGTCAAGATCTACTTACTATTTACAATAATCCTTTGAGGTTTTTTCTTTAATATCAAATAATTTGGCAGGTTATAGACACTAACTCATACCTAATTACTACTTACAATATTACTTTATAAGGTGTTTGTTTCTATCACAACAAATCATATTTTTGAAATCATAGATAAAGTTACTTTTCCAATCCCAATTTTGAGTATACGTTGTAAAGTTATGCTTCATTCTTTTGTCAAGATCTACTTACTATTTACAATAATCCTTTGAGGTTTTTTCTTTAATATCAAATAATTTGGCAGGTTATAGACACTAACTCATACCTAATTACTACTTACAATATTACTTTATAAGGTGTTTGTTTCTATCACAACAAATCATATTTTTGAAATCATAGATAAAGTTACTTTTCCAATCCCAATTTTGAGTATACGTTGTAAAGTTATGCTTCATTCTTTTGTCAAGATCTACTTACTATTTACAATAATCCTTTGAGGTTTTTTCTTTAATATCAAATAATTTGGCAGGTTATAGACACTAACTCATACCTAATTACTACTTACAATATTACTTTATAAGGTGTTTGTTTCTATCACAACAAATCATATTTTTGAAATCATAGATAAAGTTACTTTTCCAATCCCAATTTTGAGTATACGTTGTAAAGTTATGCTTCATTCTTTTGTCAAGATCTACTTACTATTTACAATAATCCTTTGAGGTTTTTTCTTTAATATCAAATAATTTGGCAGGTTATAACTAACTCATACCTCTACTTACCTAATTTTGTTTCTACACAACAAATACTTACAATATTACTTTATAATTTTGGTGTTTGTTTCTATCACAACAAATCATATTTTTGAAATCATAGATAAAGTTACTTGTATCACATAAAGTGACTATTTCTTAAACAGAATTTCATTTCAATATAAATTCAAGGCACAGTATAATTTTCATTTTACTTATATAAGAACATTTTAATTGTTTTATATGAGTGATAAAAAATATATAGTGAATATTTTTATTGCCTGCTTTAACCAAAATGTTGACAATCAAATGAAATGTTGTCATGTAACTGACATGTACCACACTACCCAGTGCCAAATGGGTAGAATCACTTTTTTTCAAATTGATATGTTGGGTAGTTACAGAGTTATGTGTGATTATTTTAATGTGTCAATTTTTATTAAGATTAAAACTAGAAAAAAATAGGCAATATTTCTTTAATGGGGATCTGCGTTTACACATGAATTAAATTGTTCATTACTTTGTAACAACTCATTTGATTGTAGCAAACAAAAAATCATTGAATATAGAATAAAAATATCTTTCAAATAATGCATGACCAGACCACCCTTTCCATTTCCAAAAAGTTGATGGTTCCCATGTGGCACCTGTCAATTTTATGTCAAAATTTTGATAACATTTATTGTGGTTTTTGTAGAAGATTGATATTTTGTTCAAGCTGTTTTCAAATCACTCACAGACCCAGTTTGCTGAAATATAAGCACAATGCTCCCGATTGTAAGCACATTTGGTCCCAAAAAAATCACTAGGGAACGATTTGTATTTTGATAAGAATGCCCATTTACATAAAAGGCATCAACCACCTTAACTTGCTGGTCAGTGATTTACCTATCCATTGTAGCATTTGTCAACCACTGAATGTTAAAGACACCACAAAAAAAATGACAAACCAAGCTTGACACTTGAGTATGGTTCACAATTAACATTGGCCCTTAAGGATTGTTCACCTGTTATATTATGGCTTGCTTTTCTTAGTCTCAAATCTCTCATTTTGAAAGTCTTCAACAAAATTCGGTTGTAAAATTCTCAGAGTATAACAAGATTTGCCAGCAGTTTAAATATTATCGATTCTTCTGGTACTATGCAATACTAGGAAACAGATTTAAAAGAAGATCAACATTCTAGAATATTAGTGAAATGTAAAACAATTTAACTCACAAAGTTATATGATTTTTTCCCAAAAATAATTAGCCATGTAATAGTTATCTTTCAACAAAAAAAAAATAGATATACTTATGTTTTAAAATTTCTCTTAAATATTCATTATATTTAATTTAAAAATTATGCATTTTGTTTTTTTTAAATTGGTACTTTACATGTTCTATTTATTTTACATTACACAAATTATTCACTTCACAATAATAGCTATTAATTAAATAAAGGTTTTTGAAAATGTAGTTAGGTAGGTATAAAAAAGATTATTGTTAAATAAGTAGTAAACAAAGCTCAAAAAGTGATTTGTGGTCCTACAGTCTGAAAGGACCTTTTTCACATTTCCACCTTCAACAGGAAGTGTGAGAAAAAGGAGTGACTTGTGTTATGAAAGTTATCCTTCAGTATACTCGATATTCTATTTAGCAATTAATCTATATCTATTAATTGGAAATTTAGGATAGGCAGGAAGAGTGGCAGTTCTGGAAGTACTATGTGCTTACAATGCCATCCACTAAAACTTATAACTGCTTCCATAAAGCCTTTTAAGAATTTTTTTTGCCGCTTCCTGTATGCCAGCGTGTATGGGGCTGTCTGTCTGAAATGTAGCAGACCGTTTTTTTCCTTCAATTCAGTTTTTCAGGAATCCCGTTCTTGATGCTGGTTTTTATCATATGCGCAATTTTTACTTTTTATTTAGGGTGATTAATATCACGAAGAATATTTAAAAAAATAAGTAGAATTATTCTTACATAGTATTCAAGCAATTAGCGTTAATCTTCAAATCTACACTGTTTGAACAATTGTGTCCGGCTGTTAAGGACACGAGTATTATCCCTCAGGTTTTAGCCGAAGCCGATTGTACTGGCTAAAAACTATAATAATATTAATTTCATATATTTATGTAATAAGGTTTACCAAACACGACAACCAAATATAATAAGTTTTATGTGGTGTGTTGCCTTGAATTAGTCGATCGTTCACTAGTATTAACTTTTATTAATGTGAGTCATGTCTCATATTCTTATGATTATTTTTCATTCTAATATTTCCGCAGTCGGAACTTCCGTTTGATTTTCATGATCAATCGATTATTTCTCTTTCGACTGATAGTCTCAAACTTAGGTTGTAAAAACTTTTATGGATGCAAACCTCAGTCAACTATTGTAATATCTCAGAAAATACTATGTATCGAAAACTATAGGGAACTCCTCCTTTACATGAGTAAATTTAATACAAGATCATCCCGCTGAATCACTTGGGTGGATGACTGTTCATTCATTCATTCATTTATTTCCAAGGTTAAATAAGGACTATGAAAACTATGTTTTATATCCTAACACCAAACCTTAATTTTTCACGACCTATGCAATTCAAACAACTATATGTCAACTTAGTTGGTCTGCCTCAAAAAAGAAACACAATGTTTTGTAATGTAACACCAAATCCAAACTTTTGTTTTTCACACTCAACTTCAATGTTGTCTCATTTATTGTGATATCCTGTGAATATGCCTGATTGTGAATTATCTTGAATATTTTATATTCATTGTTAGGTATGTTTCATCTCTAGTTTTTCCAGATTTTTTTTTAATTACACAATGTTGTTAACTAAACTTAAATTCTTGTGACTACAATTGAATGAATGCCTTTATAATTCCATTGTCCAGAACTCATGACAATATTCTATTATCCGTTCTGACTGCTATTAGGAATTTTAGGCTGCATCATTTTGACTGAGTGCACTTCATTGTTAATTCTGGTTCATATAATCTTGGCCAGTATTTTCTACAGTAATGGTAGTTATGGGTTCGTTACTGTACAGTTTAGTAGACATTTACATATTTCTTTAGCTGAATGTTTCAGTATAGCTTTTACTCCACCATTGTCTACTGTCTTTTGTTTGTTATTCTTGGCTGAAAATTAAAAAAAAAACAACTCCAGATGTCAACAGATATTTATTATGGCGTACAAATGAATTAAAAAACACATTTCTTATTTTGTAACATTAGGGACCGTTTTTCTGTTTCCTGCCCATACTTCTCCTCCCTTTGTTACTGAAAGAATTGCATGACTATTCATGCGACGCAGATTTGTAGTTAGGTGAATGAAATGAATGGCGTATCTTTTCTGTTGGGCTGAAAAATTTTCGCAAACCAACGTAGACGAAATCCTCCATCAATAATGTAGTCCATATGATTGAGGCCAAGTATTACTTCAGAGTTTAATATTTTGGATATGCAGGATATGTGTCATTTATTATTTCAAAGTTGCAAAGTTAACCTATACTCTTCAATGATAGCACTAGTCTGCTCGACTATCAATTCCGCTCAAATTACAGGTTTCATAATCCTTATTTGAGGTATAGTCAGGTCACTATTGATTAAAACCTATTAATGTACTATCAGTTTTTTGTTATTGTTAAATTTTAATAGTTAAAAAAATTGTTTCAGGCTACCCCAGCGAAACGTCAAAATTCGGATGTGGGCAGTTCGGGTAGAAATTCATATACTTCAGAGTTGACACCTTCCACATCAAAAAGAATTAGGATGTCAGGGAGCCGAACGGAAGAAAATGGAATTTCAGATGTTACCACAGAGCTTTTAAACATGCCAGTTGTTACTTTAGCTCCGGTGAGATAATTTGATGAATTATATTTAAAAATGGGTTAAATTTCACAAAAAAAATTAAAAATCTAGAATTTGCAAAAATCTGTTAAATTATAATATAATGCCAGTGAAAAGCCCCCTCCCCCTAGTATCTTTTGAACGGTTATACTTCCACTAATGAAATTTTAACTGCCTCTGGTTAGATGTTAAAAAGTTGGTGTTTTTTAATTTTTATAGTAATTGATACTTGCAATGTTTTTGTAGAAAAATGTATAAGTTAAATATTTAGTTTTATTATTGTTTTCTTCATGAAGTGGATTGTTTATTTAATTAGAGGTACCCAGATTGTCGAGGACCTACTTGAAGGAGCCTCTTCGGAAGTTTGAAACAACAGGTACTGTTAAAGTTGACATAATTGCACAAATGGTACTAAGTCCTACTTGCTCTACAGCTAAAGTTGCGTATATCTGTGAAGTTAGTCAAAATACAGTACATAGGGTGTTGATAAAAAACAAATTTCTTCCTTACAAATGAAAAAGGCTCCACAAACTTTCAGATGGCGATCCCGACAAAACGACTGGAATTCGTTGAAATTATGAGAAATAAATTAATCAAAACCAACACTACACAAAAAACATTTGTTTTAGTGATGAAAGTACTTTTTCTTTTAATGGAAGTGTGAACACATCTTTCGTGAAAAACATACTTAATTTCCCGAAAAAGTGAATATTTGCACAGGAGTTTTGGAAAACCACATAATAGGACTGGTTTCCCCAATTCAAACTTCACAGATGAGGTGTATCTGTACGAAATGTAAATGAGCAGCTAATTCTTGAAATTCTGGAAGATAATGTAATCCAGGTGAATTCCGCAATTTGGAAATATCATTTCAACAACATGATGCCCTTGCGACAATACTAACTTTTTTAAACAACAAAATAGGCATTGAAGAATGCAGGGGAGTTTCAGCTGACATTTGAATGGGTACGGCAAGAATGTACTAAAAGAATGCATTTATGTCAGTAAGTAGATGGAGCACATTTTGAACACTTGGTGTAAGAATTCGTTAAATTAATTAGTGTAAATGTGAAACAATAAATTTAGTATTTATTTAATTTTTCTATCCAAATTAGCCTAAACCCAAACAAAATTAATGAGTAGGTATTGCAAAAACCTTTCAAATGAGTTATCAGTTGCCATAAGGTCTTATTTAAAATTAGTAGCCACAGTGACTCTGTCACGTCATCTGTTACTGTTACTTCATCTGTTACCCCCGTAGAGAAGTTTACAACCGTTTGCATTTTATCATCCAAATTTTGTTTAAAGTTCAAAAGGTACTAGAGGGAGGTGACTTTTGACTGGCACTGTATATTAATCAAAATTGAATAAGTGAATTGATGGTTTCAATTGGGAAATTGTTAGCATATAACGTTGTAGTACACAAAGAAACATTTTTTTAACAAAGAAAGCAATATTTATATGGATTGTTTTGTTTTTCGGTGGTAGGTAGACTATCAGGTATGTGTTACTGCGCCTCTTTTACCATGGGATTAACACCTCACCATATTAATGTCTAATTAGTATAATATCTTCAAATTGATTTACGTTAATTCTGAACCTACTTGAAGTGCAATAACGCCGTTAGAATTGTTATGAAATTTATTGTATTAAAAAAAAAAGTTTTAATTAAAAAAAAATTATCATTATTTTTAGGGAAATATCACCACACTTGATAACAAAAGTATTTAAAAAATCCACAACAAATTGTTTATCAAAAAATCACAATATTTTTTTGAATTGTTTTTCATTGGTAGCTAAACAAATAAATAACCTTTAGTTATTTATAAAAAAGTGATTTAAATAAATTCGTATTTGTTTCTATGTTTATACAAGTGTTTTAGTCCCCTAGAAGGATTTAATAAGGATCATGGCCACCTAGACTTAGATTTGAAAATCGCTGTAAAATATTAAGTATGCGTAATAGTCCAGCCAGTTACCATTTTCCCGTATAATTTGTCCAAGCAATACCGATTTTCCTAAAAATTTGGATTTGAGTAGTACTTACCCTCTCCTTCAAAGTTGATCCTGTGCCGCGGGTTGCTTTTTTCCGGGGGGTTTGGGGTTTATGCTACCCCTTCTCGGGGGGGGGGGGATTATATGGAAAAAAAAGTCCGGGAATGATTAAATTAACTAATTTTAAGCAACTTTTGTTCCATAAAGTTTTTTCTGAAAGTCAATTCTTTTCGAGTTAATCGCAAACGAAATTATCGATTTTTCAACAAAAAAAAACATGTGTTCATACGGTTTTTCGTAAATAACTTAAAAAATACGCGCTTTAAGAAAAAAATCATTTCAATCAATAATGTAGCTTATAAAAAAAACAAACAAGAAGTTGGGTTGTGGCTTCTGTAGAACCAATACAAACGGAGTTACAGCCTGTTGAAATTTTGTTTTTATTTGACCAAACAAAAATTTAATGGTTTATCGCGAAATAACTGAAAACAATGCATTTTTCTGGAAAAGCGTTTTTTTGACAAAAAAATGTACAAATTACCCCCTAAATACAACCCCAGTTGAAATTAATTGCTACCACTTCACAAATCACTTGACTTACTTATTTCAAATAGGCTCAGAAAGTTTCGCCCATTTAAAGTAAGTAGTTTTGAAAGAAGTCGAGACTCAAGAGAATTATGTAATTTTACAAAAAAATGTTTTTTTTTCAAAATAACTTGAAAACAATGAGAGATAGACAAAATTTTGTAGAGTATAAAATTATAGGTTTTGTTTTTTATTTATTTTTTTTGTAGGATAAAAATTAAGGTAGATATGACCGTTTAAAGTTTGTACATTTTCGTAAATAGTACTATTATGCCACCCTTTCAGCTCAAGCCCTTTCAAAAATAAAGGTTAAATACATTTTTAATGCACATGAGCTTTTAGCTTATAAGAGAGCCTACAAAAAAACAATCTTATTTATGTCATGACTCGCTTAATTTTCATGTTAGAGACTTTTATACAAAAAACAATATTAAAGGATTTTTTAAGCACTTTAAAAAAGTATTTATAAACTTTTCACGATAAACCTTTGAATTTTTGTTTTGACAAAAAAAAAAAAAATTTCAACAAGCTATAACTCTGTTCATATTGGTTCTACAGAAACCATAAACCCAGCATTTTTGTTTTTTTATAAGCTATATTTTTGATCTAAAGGATTTTTTTCTTAAATTGCATATTTTTTAAGTTATTTCTGAAATACCGTATGAAATCATGTTTTTTTTTTTTTGTTGAAAAATCGATACTTTCACTTGCGATTAACTCGAAAAGAATTCCAGAAAAAAAAATTGTGGAACAAAAGTTGCTTAGAATTAGTTATTTTATTCATTCCCGGACTTTTTTTTATTATAATATTTTTTACCCCCGAGGAGGAGTAGCATCCCCCCCCCCCGGAAAAAAGCAAACCCCGGCACAGGGACAACTTTGAAGTAGAGCGTAAGTAAAAATTAAATTTTTAGGAAAATCTGTGCTGCTTGGAAGAATTACCCAGTATTACCGTTTTTTGCCTTCAGTGACTGGAGTATAATTCGTTTGAATAGTGCAGTTCTATCAAGAATTCACATATGAAACAAAAAATACCAAAATATACAGGGTGTCCCATTTGAAATTTGAATTTTTGTTGCATTTTCATTTAAACCGGAAGTGCTAGGAATGTACAACTTATGCATAAATGGGGGTCGTTTAGCACTTATTATCCAAACCAAATTTTATTTAATACCTCTAAACCTCTAGACGTATAGTTTGTCTAATAAATGCATAAATTTGTGCTGGTTTGAGAAGCATCTATTTCCAGAAATTTATTTGCAGAGTACATATGTACATTGTTACTGTTATCAAAGTAAAGTTCATTAACGCGTGGTCTTAGATATGTGGAATGAATTGAACGTTTTTCTAAATAAAAAATATCCCAGATTATATTAGTTATTTTGTGGTTTCCTCCTACACCATGAGTATACTGTCCAAGAAATACCACTTACACTTTATATTTGGATCGTTAACATTTAATGGCGGCACTTCACTTGGTGTTAGCGTATTTCTGTATTGTATCACAATATTCGTCCAAATATTTGATGTATTCGCAAATATTCCAAACGTGCCATCCACACATATCGCAAAACACTCAAACATGCCAAATATTTTTGAATACAAGTCAACGCTACATGGACAGCAACAGCAGCTTATTTTTACTATACTCCTTGTACGAAGTTATTAAAAAACATTTTGTTTTTATTTTTATGACTGCTAGTTTGGGGTCCCAAATGCAAAGATGCATTTGATACAACTCCATTTTGCCACAAACACCACTTTCCATGAAAATCAACACTAGTTAATCACGATCGAAGCGTCTCGTGGAAGTATGTAAACCAAGTGTGGACGGTTAAAGCAAATATTTGGCTTATTTGACACCTTTGATCTGTGTTGAAAACCGACAAGTGGACGGTAAGGCGTATTTGCTCTTAGCGGTATTCGACTTATTTGTTTAAATAAAGCAAAAATAGCGAATAGCCTCTCCACACATCGCTGTTTTTGGACAAATATAGCAAATAGACGAATACGCTACACCAAGTGAAGTGCCGCCATAACACTGATTGCGTTTTTGTTGATTGTTTGAAAAACCGTATGTTTCATTCCTTAGGATCTCATTTAATAGAATACAATTTAAACGATTCAAATAGATTAAACCGTTTCCGAGAAGTCAATACAAAAAACATGCGTGGAGAATATAGAACTCCCTTCTTGATGTCTGTTAAAAATCTTTAGATAACAACTAACGTGTTTTATTATAGATTCGGAAGTATCGATAATTTCTTATGATGACAGTAGAACATGATATTTTGACAGAATGATTATATTTAAAACATGCTATGATACCAATGTCAACGTTTTATCTTGCGCTTATGTCGTGTGTTGACAGAATGATGGAGAAAAACACGAAGAAGACCAACTGGTCATCCAAGGCGTACAATGGTTTCAGGAAGTAGGTAGACCTGTTACTATGCGTACACTATATCGCCGCATTCGAGCCTTTTGACTATTTTCATCCAAACGTTTGAACTGGTGCAGGAAACTACAGGATTGTGAGGCAGTGAATAGCGACCTGGTTTGCTGTTAAGAGAGACATGTACACAGGACTGTTTGAGGGACTATTATCTATGGTAGCCGATCACTACTTCACTTTATTCGACGCAGTATGATACCTGAGTATTATGTGGATGACGCCCTACATCTACTTTATTATCTTGTCTAGATGGCTATCCACACTTCCTTTTTCAGCAAGTCAACAATCGTCCCCATTTTGTTCATTGTACTACGGATTTTCTCTAAGAAGTAGGCATTAATTGTCGTGGCCACTCATTCATCCGTTTTAAATCCTATTGAATACATCTGGGGCCCGATTCTTGAAACCATACTATGCGACAAAAATGGTCGTATACGGCCTTGCAGTCGTACACGAAGTTTGTTCTATTCCTGGCCAAATTGGTATTCTCGATTTGGTAGACGAGACAATAGAGTCTTTAGACATATAAAATTAAAATATGGGGAATTGTCAAATAAATGAATTTAGTGCGCATAACACAATACAAAATAAAACTAATTGACAAATTTGATTACTATATATGTCAATTTTTCATATACGTTAGAATCTCTTGTACGCGACCTTCGAGAATACCATTTATGTCAAAATGCATTCGTTTGATGTCATCTTTCGAGTGGTAGAGAGGTCGAATGGTTTAGAGAATCTAACCCCTGGGATGTGATGTGGAGGAGACTTTCCACTTTGCACCATCATTTAGAGCTCTGGCTCACTTAATTCACGAAGTTAAATTTGCATGGACCTCAAGCAGGCAGCGATCATCTCATTTTGTCGATGCGTTGATGTGTACCGGAGTGTACTCAGCTACAGGGTCCCCAAATATATTAGGTATCAATATTTGAAGCGAAAGCTTCTTAACGGAGTCCAACGCTTACATATATGAAAATAGATAGTCTGGTAGTGAAATGCAAAAATTGTATTTGTTTCTAGAATTGGGTCCGACTGACACCCCTTTGACCTTGAAATACGCACACAACTCAGTTATTTGTGTAAGAAACATGAAGGGGGTTATATATGAAGAGTCTCTTTGTTTACCTAGAAAATCATTAACTTATAATAAATAAACGGATGTAATATCCCATTAATATCCAATACCAGCAAAAAATATGCTGTTTCTTCTAATAAACATTCCATTTTTGTGTTTGTGATATTTTAAAGTAGATTTGACATACGTCAGACGTCAGAATATCACAAAAAAGCTTTTGGCGTAGTGTTTAAAATTGACCCTCTTGCTAAATCAGCGCCGCCCTAATTTAATTCATTTTGACGGACACTTTTTTTTAATATGTATTAGATTCAACTATATTATAAAAGCTATTTTGAAGAATAGTCTGGAGATGCCTGTATATTTAGAAAATATCTACTTAAATAATGTTCCCATAATTTTTAATCTGTTTTAATTAAAGTTACCTCGTTATATATTGCCTGAAATTTATATCCATTACTAAGAATGACAAAAAAGAGAAACAGACAGGGAGATAACGAAAGATCGGAAGTATGTTTCGTAAGAAGCTTTCGCATCCATCGTACAGTCTCAAATGACAGTCCCTCTTTTTTTCGTATTATATGTTCATAGAACTTCTCGCAAATGCTATTGAATGATTCTTGATATAAGACTACTACATTGCTAAACACTCAAGTTCTAGAAATTAATCCTTCTGAGTGTTATATGTCTAATGCCACTGATATTAGAATAAGAATTTTATCACACGACGAACAATGAATATAAATCTTGTATTTTTTAATAATGTATCACTGAGAATTTTAAATGTTGTAGCAGTAATTCGCAACGGTCTCCCGATCAGTAGCCCCTGTAATTAAATTTTTAAACTTTAACCAGTCCAGTTCCTGATATTCTGCATCCGTTATAGTTTTCTCCTTAGATTATAAGCTGCAGCAGGTAATATTTCTTATTTCTTAGAACGTGTTTTTACTGTGTGGATCAGTTCTAGGTCTTTCTTTATTCTTCTCAAAAATTCCTCATTAGTCGTGTGCGATGCTCATAGAATTCTTAGGTGTGTTCGGTATGTCTACATTTCAAATTCTTCTATACGGTTCATACTAATAGTTTTTAATGTCGCCCAATATGTTCTTGAACTTAACGAAATTTTGCCTTGTTCAATACTAGACCTCATTTCTATCTGGTGGTCTACTCTCTAGTCAATACAACAACCCAGGTACTTAAAAAGATCAACTCTACTCACTATTACTCCGTCAACCCGTAGAGGCATGGGGATCTTAAATTTACGGGATATTAACATTAACATCTTCGTTTTTTGATGTTTATAGTCATCCTATTGTTTATGCATGTCATATTTATTCTATTTATTATGGCTTGTAGCCCAATGTCTGTATCTGCAACCAACGCAGTGTCATCTGTATAGCGAATATTTGATATATTAACACCTTTTATTTTTATCCCGTCGATGCAGTCTTTAAGTGTCTCCACAAATAAGTGCTCCGAATATATATTAAATAGTCTGGTAGAAAACGCACTCAGGCCTTACTCCCTTACAAATATTACTGTTTTTGATGACATACCAACAATGATAATTTCAAATTATTTTTTTCAGTGGCTTACGATTGAATAGTTTGAAATCTCTATTAATGGTAATATACTGTATTAAGGATGGTTTTATTTTCTGTTTAATATTAAATTTTAATTGTTCAATTTTTTTGCCGCAGATAGTTAAACTTTTTTTTTCTTTTAGGAAGCAGCATCAGTAAATCTAGCTGAATATTCGGAATTACTTAAAACTAAGGATATCCAACCAACTTCAAAAGTATTAGGATTTATTGGTGCGGGGGTGATTGGCCAAGGAATCATTAAAAATTTAATAAACTCCAACCATAAAGTCAATTTGTACAGCAGAACTCCGAAAAAGGTAAGTGTATAATATAGTCTCTTTTTTGAAGCTTGATCCAGCTGAATTAACAGATGAAACAAGATATTTTTTAACTAATATTTTTCCAAATGGAACCTAATGAAACTGAAAGTCAACTTTATCCCAATTATGAATAGGTTAGGTAATAATACCATTATGTTCTGGAAGTAAGTTTAGTTCACCGACGAAGTGATTTGTTTTGAAATTTAACGTATCATCATTTTCCAACATTTAAAAGTTAATAGAAAAAGAAAAAGTGACTTACGGAATTTTGAAATTACTATAATTAAATAACCGAAACACATGAATCTTCAACATGAACATGGTGAGCCTAATGCCATGATTTATTTGCCGATTTATTTTTTGGTGCACAATAAGTTATTCAAAAAATATTTACCTTTGTACCAGGGGCGGCTGTCCCTTAAGTGCACTCGTGCGCTGAACCACCAATATTTTAATAAGCTATTAATAAGGTTGAAAATCAACACAAAATATTTAATAAATATCATTTCAATAACAACGAATTTATCAAAAAACAATTTAAGCTCTAATCCAAACTTGTATTAACACATTCGCTTGAAAGAAAAACTTATATAGATTCTATGAGATACGATATAACACGCTTAGCGCGTGAGGTAGTAGTTAATGCAAACTATATGGAGTAATGGGCTGATTCTCGTACGCCGCACGGAGACACCGAGCTCTGCTGATATTGGCCGGACTTATCCGAACGTTTCAATAATTCAAATTTGTGTTTACGTGATTTAATTAGTGGTTGCTTTGTTTTTGTCCTCATAGTCAATGAAAGAATATTTAATATACATAGTGTGTGTGTTTACATAACTGTTAAAATGAGTATCAACTGTAACATTGACTATATTAAAAACAATAATAAATCGTTTTAAAACAAATTAGATATAAAATTGGCTGGTCCACCTAGGCCATATCTTAATTGAAAACAAGAGTGCAGAATGTAAAATAAAGTATTTACAAGATGTTTTAAAAGTGAAATTTATAATAAAAAGAAATGGTTGTGTGGATGTGATCGCATGAATACACGATTTTGTTTTCCTTGCATTATTTATGGCGGGAAATCAATTTGGACGGAAACTGGAGTGAAGGATTAAAACGTTTCTTAGAAATACGAAGTCTCAGGACTGGCTAAATGCTCTTTCTGAGCTTAGTATTGAAAAAAATATATCCAATCAATGCCAGACGTTAATAAAAACGTCATTGAACATTTCGGTTACGAAAAAAGTCAACGAATATTTTAATTAATAAAAAATAAATGCAGTATAAGCAAAGCTATGGTTTGTTTTGTTGCATCTTTGAATCCCAATATTTGACCAGTAAAGTACACCCCCAGTTTTATAACCCACCAGCCGCCACTGCTTTGTACATCTTGATACTTCCAAATTTTCCTATTATAAAAATGTATTTTTATTGGTATAAATTATATTCGACATGATACATAGACATATTAATGTAGTTATTCGTTTTAAAATGTTATTTTTTTTTTAAACACTACTCGGTTGCTTTTTTATTTTTCGTTAATTTGCTAAAGGTCATTTTCATGGTAGATCGTTCGCAAGCTTTCAATTTCGATATAGGATTAACTTGTCACAATTTGCACCAATTTGTCACAATGGTGAGTGTAGTGATAAATAAGTGATGCCTTATACTCAAAAAAATTCATGTAAGTACTCTTCTCATACTTCAGATGTTCAAAAAATCGATTCTTCAAACATCAGTGTATTTGTGTTACAATTTATTATTTTTTTGGAGTTTTCAAAAATTTCCGAATCCATATCAACTCTTCAGCAAAATTAATCAGATCGTTCTATTGTTTATGTATAAACTTTTGACTGGGTAAGGTGGGATAGTGTTTGAATTTACACGATATAAGAAAATGTACATAAGAAATCTAAATATACTTATATTTTGATTTCTTATGTACATTTAGTTTTAAAAAATGTGGCTTTTGATTTTTTTGAATATTAAATATCGATTTCTTTTCTGTTCTTTTCCTTGAACGGATTCAGGACTGCTTTCTTTTTTATATTGTAATTTTCAATATTTATTTCACACATTTTCAATCGGATCATGATGTATTCTATTGGCTTGCTTTTATAATATATTAATTTTTAATTATTTGAATTTTTCATATCTAAGCTGAGGAATATGCCTTATTTTAAAGATTTTTTACATTCACAAACGAACAACTAAAATAAAATAGCCGACCCTATAAACATTGTAGGCTGTAGAGATTTTTGAACATGATTTTCGTCGTTTTTCGACTGTTCGAATGTTGGTGTGGTGGGTAAGTTGCGAGGTAGCATCCTTCTGGAGTATTGACTTTCTTCAGCGCAACTGTTTACTTACTCGTGTTTGAATTACTACTTATGACTAATAGAGATGAGGTGATATATATTGGATTGTATGCCACATACAATACTTACGCTCATTTGTAGGGTTCCGAACCTCTTGAGGAAACCTTGAAAGAATCCTCTTGTGTCTGTCCTTCTGTGACTGCACCTCCCTCCCCCCTTATTTCCTAAACTATTGAGTATGAACTTTTGAAAAAAGCATACATGTATACATATGGCCTTACTCGAAGTTTACAGAAGTTCTACGGGAAATTGGGTCAAAATGAACATATCAATGAAAGATCATTATGAAGAATATAAATACTAAAAAAAAGACCTTTCCGGACTACTTCGTATCCGAGATCGTCGGCTAGGTCGTTCTCCGCTTGGTCTGCTCTCCGTGGCGACTGAAGTGGAAGTGAGCTCCGATATGTGCGCGCCGCTAATTATGCTATCTCCCGAGTCCCCTCCTATTTCTTTGCCCCGCCTCCGATTGTGTTGAGGGGGCGTGCCGTTTGTTTGATTGGGTGACACCATTGCGTTGTCGCAAATTGTACCGATGACGTGGTTCTGTTTGTACCGATGGCGGCTGCAGATGTTCGTTAGAAGGGTGGGCGTCCTGATAGTTAGCTACGAGTGACGGAATGCAACGTTGTGGTATTGTGGCGCTCTCTTTTAATTTGTTCTTCTTTCCCGTAAGATTTTCTTCCAGGCTTGATGCAGGTGTAGAGCTTCGTTACGGTTATTGATTTCTCCTTCCTTTTCAATTTCTATAGCTTCCCTAATTGTTCTTCTTTTGAAGTTGTTTTCTGTTGCCAGATGCTTAGAGCCCTCAAAGTTGATTCTATGTCCTGTTTGCTGTTGATGTTGGAACAGGGCCGAGCTTTGTGGTCTTGTTTCGTATGCTGAGTTTGTGCTCTTCGATTCGGGCTTCGATCCTACGGTTTGTTTGACCTACATATGCTTGCTCGCATCCGCCGCAAGGTATCTTGTAGACTCCGTGACTCTCTAGTGGACGTTGGTCTTTGGGATTGCCTAGAATGCTTTTTATCGTCTTATGAGTTTGTGTAGGAAGTCCTGATGTTGCTTTTCCTAAGGATTCTTCCGATCCGATCTGTCACTCCTTGTATGTACGGAAGGGTGGTCGCTGCCTTTGGGGGGTCTTGTTGGGCTTCTTCGTGCCTTGGTAGTTCTTGTTGATTCAGGGCTCGTCGTATGGTGTTGTTGCTGTACCATTCCTCCTCAAGGTCTGTGAGATGGTGTTAGTTTCTCTTGTTTGTGTTTGGCGTCTGCAAT